>CM033475.1:211741383-211785408 GCA_019447015.1 Hymenochirus boettgeri | reverse complement strand
GATGTTTGAAGTTATGTTGGTATAGGAACGACTTAAGACATTGGATAGCTCAGGTTGAGGCATCAGGGATTAAACATAACAATCTCAAAGTATTCTGACCTGGATGGATGAATATACAGATATACCATGACCTGGATGGATGATTCAGTTCACGGCTGGTGATGACTCTTACGATATACCATGACCTGGTGATGTTAGATTGCCCTGCTGATGAATGATTAGCATACCATGACTGAAAATAAATGAATGATATTACGATATACCAATGACCTGGATGATGAATATTAGAAATACCATGACCTGGATGGATGAATATTACAGATATACCGTGACCGGATGGATGATATTACAGATATACCATGACCTGGATGGATGAATATTACAGATATACCATGACCTGGATGGATGAATATTACAGATATACCATGACTCGGATGAATGAATTTACAGATATGCCATGACCTGGATGAATGAATATTACAGATATACCATGACCTGGATGAATGAATATTACAGATTCAGACCTGGATGAATGAATATTACAGATATACCATGACCTGGATGGATGAATATTACAGATATACCAGGACCTGGATGATGAATATTACAGATAACCTGACCTGGATGAATGAATATTACAGATCTACCATGACCTGGATGGATGAATATTACAGATCTACCATCCTGATAGATGAATACAGATATACCGTGACCTGGATGATTGAATATTACAGATATACCATGACCTGGATGAATGAATATTACATATACCATGACCTGGATGGATGAATATTACAGATATACCATGACCTGGATGGATAATATTACAGATATACCATGACCTGGATGGATGAATATTACAGATATACCATGACCTGGATGGATGATATTACAGATATACCATGACCTGGATGATAATATTACACATATACCATGACCTGGATGATAATATTACAGATATACCATGACCTGGATGGATATTTACAGATATACCATGACCTGGATGAATGATATTACAGATCTACCATGACCTGGATGGATGAATATTACAGATTACCATGACCTGGATGATGAATATTACAGATATACCGTGACCTGGATAATGAATATTACAGATATACCATGACCTGGTGATGAATATTACAGATATACCATGACCTGGATGGATGAATATTACAGATATACCATGACCTGGATGGATGAATATTACAGATATACCATGACCTGGATGGATAATATTACAGAAATACCATGACCTGGATGAATGAATATTACAGATATACCATGACCTGGATGGATGAATATTACACATATACCATGACCTGGATGGATGAATATTACAGATATACCATGACCTGGATGGATGAATATTACATATACCATGACCTGGATGAATGAATATTACAGATATACCATACCTGGATGGATGAATATTACAGATATACCATGACCTGGATGGATGATATACAGTATACCATGCCAGATGGATGAATATTACAGATATACCATGACCTGGATGGATGAATATTACAGATATACCATGACCTGGAGGATGAATATTACAGATATACCATGACCTGGATGGATGAATATTACAGATATACCATGACCTGGATGGATGAATATTACAGATATACCATGACCTGGATGAATGAATATTACAGATATCCATGACCTGGATGGATGATATTACAGATATCCCATGCCGGATGGATGAATATTACAGATATACCATGACCTGGATGATGAATATTACAGATATACCATGACCTGGATGGATGAATATTACAGATATACCATGACCTGGATGGATGAATATTACAGATATACCATGACCTGGATGGATTAATATTACAGATTATCATGACCTGGATGGATGATATTACAGATATACCATGACCTGGATGGATGAATATTACAGATATACCATGACCTGGATGATGAATATTACGATATACCATGACCTGATGGATGAATATTACAGATATCCATGACCTGGATGATGAATATTACAGATATACCATGACCTGGATGGATATACAGATATACCATGACCTGGATGAATGAATTACAGATATACCATGACCTGGATGGATGAATATTACAGATATACCATGACCTGGATGATGAATATTACAGATATACCATGCCCTGGATGATGAATATTACAGATATACCATGACCTGATGATGATATTACAGATATACCATGACCTGGATGGATGAATATTACAGATATACCATGCAGGATGGATGAATATTACAGATATACCATGACCTGGATGGATGAATATTACAGATATACCATGACCTGGATGGATTGAATATTACAGATATCCATGACCTGGATGAATGAATATTACAGATATACCATGACCTGGATGGATGAATATTACAGATATACCATGACCTGATGGATGAATATTACAGATATACCATGACCTGGATGAATGAATATTACAGATATACCATCACCTGGATGGATGAATATTACAGATATACCATGGCCTGGATGGATGAATATTACAGATATACCATGACCATGAATGATATTACAGTACCATGACCTGATGATGAATATTACAGATATACCATGACCTGGATGATGATATTACAGATATACCATGACCTGGATGGATATTACAGGTATAAAGCCATGACCTGGATGAATGAATATTACAGATATACCATGACCTGATGGATGAAAATTTACAGATATACCATGACCTGGATGGAGAATATTACAGATATACCGTGACCTGGATGGATGAATATTACAGATATACCATGACCTGGATGGATGAATATTCAGAATACCATGGCCAGGATGGATGAATATTACAGATATACCATGACCTGGATGGATGAATATTACAGATACCATGGCCAGGATGATGAATATTACAGATATCCCATGACCTGGATGGATGATATTACAGATTACCATGGCCAGTGGATGAATATTACAGATATACCATGACCTGGATGATGAATTTACAGATATCCATGACCTGGATGGATGATATTACAGATTACCATACCTGGAATGAATATTACAGATATACCATGCCTGGATGGATGAATATTACAGATAACCATGACCTGGATGATGAATATTACAATATCCATGACCTGGATGGATGAATTTACAGATATACCATGACCTGGATGAATGAATATTACAGATATACCATGACCTGGATGATGAATATTACAGATATACCATGGCCAGGATGGATGAATATTACAGATATACCATGACCTGGATGAATGAATATTACAGATATACCATGACCTGGGATGATGACAATTCCGGCAGAGTACATTACAGATATACCATGACCGATGGTGAATCTTACAATATACCATGACCTGGATGAATGAATATTACAGATATACCATGACCTGATGGATGATATTACAGATTTACCATGACTGGTGAATGAATATAAGATATACCATGACCTGGATGGATGAATATACAGACCATGACCTGGATGGATTAATATTACAGATATACCATGACTGGATGAATGAATATTACAGATATACAGGCCAGTGATGAATATTACAGATACCATGACTGGATGAATGAATATACGATATACCATGGCCAGGATGGATGAATTTACGATATACCATGACCGGTGGATGAATATTACAGATACCATGGCCGATGGATGAATATTACGATATTACATGACCTGGATGGATAAGAACCTTCACAAGCATTAGACTAAAAGTGCCCCAAGAAGCAACATGAGATTAGCTGGATTTCAACCAATCAATTCTCTAAATATCCATAAAGGTTTGATCTTGTTGGATTTTTACAGCTGAACCATTAGAGGCTCAATCTTCATATCTGTAAACATCATATCTGGTAAATGACAAAAATGTCAGACCGACCAAACCGAGGTCAGACAGATATTCAAGCAGAGCATTCTCACCACTGCACCTGTGGCTCCTTCCAACAATTCATTTCACAGGGAATCTATTTGTGTGAACTGCCAGTGGCAAATTAGTAACAACAGAATAAATCAAAGCTTTAATGATTGATAATTATCTGACAGAGTTCATCAAGCAAGTTGCCCGATTACTGGGGTGTCAACCATAGGGATTAGGTAAATAAACATTTACTCCAGTTTATATTCTGTTTACCCTTTATTATTGGTGTCTCCACACAATACCAGATCAATAGTTCTTTGTTGAAATGTAAGAAGGCTAAGAAGCTCCTTTTTCTATTTTTTTTTGTAACACATTGTGAACCTTACAAGGGGCCAATTTGTAACATTGACAACATTAAAGGTTTCCAGACTCTTTGCTGAAGGTTTAATGCTTCTTAATCTGGCTGGTTGGATCATCTCCCTTCATACCGTAGATATAAAGGGTGATGGTTTGTGTTTGGTTTCTTTTTGAGAAATAAATAATAACCTTACATTAAATAGTTAATTTTGGTTATAAAGACAATAGTCTGTTGCTGTCTGGCAATATCTTGCAAGCTCACAGGGCCAAACAGCAAGGGCTAGAGCTAGCAGAAAATTCTCTTGGATAAAGAGGGGAATAGATTCAAGGGAAAGCAAAAAAAAAAAATTGACCAGTGCGTAACTACCGCCGGGGGGGGGGGGGGGTCGTCAGCGGACAGTACACAAGCCCAAGATTCCTTCCACTGTTGCGAGTATGAATTATGCGCGGTAACTTAACCGGAAGTTGGGACCGGTCTTTTAAACAGCTGATTGTGCTAATGTTTCATTCATACACGTGATCACTGTTTAAAATGGCTGATCGTGGAGGAGATCTTGGAGGAGGAGGGGGTCAGGGCCCGGCCTCCAATTTCATGGGTGGGTGTGTCATGGGCAGGTGACTTGGTAATTGGCTTTATTGTCTGTAGGGCTCTGCCCCTTGACTGAACTTGGAGCTATTCTGTGCTTTGATCCTTATAGCAGAGCGGAGGGTTATAAGAGTTATACTGATCCATTTCTGCTTGAAAGAGTCCTGTGCAAGGCGCAGCAGAACTGACCCCCTATTTATAGATAGATAGCAGAGATAGATAGATAGATAGATAGATAGATAGATGATAGATAGATAGATAGATATATAGATAGATAGATAGCAGAGATAGATAAATATCAGAGATAGATAGAGACATCTATTCAGGTCATGGTATATCTGTAATATTTATCCATCCAGTCATGGTATATCTGTAATATTCATTCATCCAGGTCAAGGTATATCTATATATTCATTCATCAGGTCATGGTATTCTGTAATATTCTCATCCAGGTCAGGTATATACTAAATCTCATGTTCATTCTAGTGTCATGTGTATATATAATCTTCATCATCCAGGTCATGGTATATCTGTAATATTCATCTATCAGTACATGGTCCTGTGTTTAATTTCCTTCATTCAGGTCACTGGTATATCTGTAATATTCATTCACAGGTCATGTCTCTCTGTAATATTCATCCATCAGCTCATGTCTCGTCTGTAATATTCATCCATCCAGGTCTATATGTCCCATGTCATATCTGTAATATTCATCCATCCAGGTCATGGTCTAATCTGTAATATTCATCCTCCGGATCATCCCATGTCATGGTCCTATCTTAAATTCATCCATCCAGGTCATGGTCCTACTGTAATATTCATTCATTCAGGTCATGGTATATCTGTAATATTCTCATCCTTCATGGTATATCTGTAATATTCATTCATCCAGGTCATGGTATATCTGTATATCATTCATCCATTCAGATATCTGTAATATTAATATCCAGGTCATGGTATATTCTTGTAATATTCATTCATCCAGGTCATTGTATATCTGTAATTATATTGATTTCATCCAGGTCCACGGTATATTCTGTAATATTCATCCATCAAGGTCCATGGATATTCTGTAATCTTCATCCATCCAGGTCAGGTATATCTGTATATTCATCCCATGTCAGGTCATTAATCGTATATCATTCATTCGTCAAGGTATCATCCAGTCATGGTATATACTAATATCATCCATCCAGGTCAGGTATATCTGTAATATTCATTCATCCATGTCATCGGTAATCTGAAGTATTCTCATCATCCAGGTCATGGTATATCTGTAATATTCATCCATCCAGGTCATGGTATATCTGTCATTCATCCTATTCAGGATCCCTCCAGGTGCATGTTCCCTAAGTCTGTAATATTCATCATCCAGGTCATTGGTCTATCTGTAATATTCATTCATCCCAGGTCATGGTATATCTGTAATATTCATTCATCCAGTTCATGGTAATACTCTTAATTCATTCATCCAGGTCATGTATATCTGTAATTTCATCATCCAGGTCATGGTTATCTGTAATATATTCATCCAGTCATGGTATATCTGTAATATTATTATCCAGGTCATGGTATATCTGTAATATTCGTATCTATCAAGGTCATGGTATATTCTGTAATATTCATCCATCCAGGTCATGGTATAGATAATTCATCATCCATCCAGGTCATTGTATAGCGTAATATTCATCCACAGGTCATGGTATGTATGATCTTCATCCTCCAGGTCATGGTTTATCTGTAATATTCATCCAGGCCATCTGGTATATTGTAATATTCATCCATCCAGGTCATGGTATATCTGTAATATTCATCATCCAGGTCATGGTATATCTGTAATATCATCTCCAGGTCATGGTTATCTGTAATATTCATCATCAGGTCATGGTATATCTGTAATATTCCCACTAGGTCCAGGGTATACTGTAATATTCATCATCAGTCATGGTATATGTAATATTCATCCATCCAGGTCATGGTATATCTGTAATATTCATCATCCAGGTCATGGTATACTGTAATATTCATCCATCCAGGTCATGGTATTAAATGTAATATTCATCCATCCAGGTCATGGTATATTGTAATATTCATCATCCAGGTCATGTATTCTGTAATATTCATTCATCAGGTCGGTATATCGTAATATCATCCATCCAGGTCATGATGTATATCTGTATATTCATTCATCCAGGTCATGGTATATCTGTAATATTCATCCATCCAGGTGCACGGTATATCTGTAATTTCATCCACCAGGTCATGGTATATCTGTAATATTCATTCATCCAGGTCATGGTATTCTGTAATATTCATTCATCAGGTCATGGTATATTGTAATATTCATTCATCCAGGTCATGGATATCTGTAATATTCTCATCCGGTCAGGTTATCTGTATATTCTCATCCAGGTCATGGTATATCTTAATATTCATCCATCCAGGTCATGGTATATCTGTAATATTCATTCATCATGGTATATCTGTAATATTCATCCATCCAGGTCATGGTATATCTGTAATATTCATCCATCCAGGTCATGTATATTGTAATATTTCACCATCCAGGTCATGGTATATCTGTAATTTCATCATCCAGGTCAGGTATATCTGTAATATTCATCCATCCAGGTCATGGTACTTGTAATATTCATCCTCCAGGTCATGGTATATCTGTAATATTCATCCATCCAGTCATGGTATATCTGTAATATTCCATCCATCCAGGTCATGGTATATCTGTAATATTCATCCACTCCAGGTCATGGTATATCTGTAATATTCATCCATCCAGGTCATGGTATATCTGTAATATTCATCCATCCAGGTCATGGTATATCTGTAATTTCATCCATCCAGGTCATGGTATATCTGTAATATCATCCATCCAGGTCATGGTATATCTGTAATATTCATCTCATCCAGGTCATGGTATATCTGTAATATTCATCCATCCAGGTCATGGTATTCTGTAATATTCATCCATCCAGGTCATGGTATATCTGTAATATTCATCCATCCATCATGGTATATCTGTAATATTCATCCATCCAGGTCATGGTAATCTGTAATATTCATTCATGCTCAGGTCACGGTATATCTGTAATATTCATTCATCCAGGTCATGGTATATCTGTAATATTCATTCATCCAGGTCATGGTATATCTGTATATTCATCCTCCAGGTCATGGTATATCTGTAATATTCATCCATCCAGGTCATGGTATATCTGTAATATTCATCCATCCAGGTCATGGTATATCTGTAATTTCATCCATCCGGTCTGTATTCTGTAATATTCATCCATCCAGGTCAGGTATCTGTAATATTCATCCATCCAGGTCATGGTATATCTGTAATATTCATCCATCCAGGTCAGTATACTTGTAATTCATCATCCAGGTCAGGTATATCTGTAATATTTCATCATCCAGGTCAGGTATATCTGTAATATTCATCCATCCAGGTCATGGTATATCTGTAATATTCATTCATCCAGGTCCATGGTATATCTGTTATTCAATTAGATCAACCGAACTTGAAAGTTTATTAGTTCTTGAAGACGTTTCGCTAACTTCATCGACTGGCTTTCTCAATTCGAAATGATTGTACATAAGTGCCACAGCTGATTCTGTACAGTCATTTCTGAATTTGAAAAGCCCCAGTCGATGAATGACTTACGAAACGTCTTTCAAGAACTAAACATTCCACCGGTTGATAATTGAACTCCAACAGTATATAAAGAAGGTTTAATTTAAATAATCCTTTGACGGATAAAATTTACATTTCCCTCTAGTTAACTTAGCGGAGCTAAGTTCCGTTTTAATCTAGCCATTGTTTTTTTATTTTGTCTGATTCTCCTCATGTTCCGGTGGTGTGCCTCTGGATTGGAAAAAGGCCTGATGTTATTCCAATAATTCCCAAAAGGGTAGTGTTCACAAGCCGGGTTTACGAGCCTTGTAAGTTTATTTCAGTGGTGCGCGGAGATTCCTTGGAACAATTTAATAAGGGAAACATGTTCTAGAGTATGTTTCAAGACTAGACATTATTAAGTAGTGACCCAGCATGGATTTAGGAGGAATAGATCTTGGTCAAGAACTGAACTTGGCTTGGCTTTTACAGGAAGTAATAGAAATTTAGACTCTGGCATACAGTTGAATGTAGTTGTCTTACTTGGATTTGCAAATGTTTTGCGTACAGTCCCCCATAGTGCGACTAATGAATAACCTAAGTTCGTGTGTCTGGAGAGAGTCACATTTGTACATGGATAGAAAAGTCGTTAATGAATTAGAGATGCCGAGAGTAGTTGTTAATGGTGCTTCATCATTTGGACTAAAGTGCTTAAGTGGGTGGGTGCACACAGGGTTCTGTAACCGTTGGCCGGCCGCTCTATTTAATCTATTTATTAATGACTTTGGAAGTGGGTATTGCAGCAAGTTTTCTGTGTTTGCTGACACACAAAACTTTGTCACTCTAAAACTTCAGAGGATGTGCAATCGTTGCAAGGGATCTAATAGATTATCACATTGGCTGCTAAGTGGCATATGATATTCAATGTTATAAATGTAAGTTGATGCATTTTGACTTAAAAATCCTGGGCTACTTATAACTAAATGGCTCTGTGTTAAGTGAATCCCCGTTGGAAGGGATCTTGGAGTTTTGGTGGATCCAAACTTAAAGGTGCAAGCAGTGCCAGGCGGCAACAGCCAGAGCCACGCATGGTATTGTCTTGTATAAGAGAGGTTATGGATTCAAGGGAAGGAAAATGTAATTCTTCCTCTTACAAAAAGCAATTGGTAAGGCCCATCTGTGGAAATGCAGTGCACTTTGGAATCCTGTGTACAAAAAGGACATCTTGAAATGGAAAGGGTTCAGAAAGGGCAACCTAAATTGATAAGCTTGAATATGAAGAGAGACTGGAAGTTACAATATGTACGCTGGAGAAAATGCGCTGTGCGTGGGGATATGATTACTGTGTATAAAAACTTAACGGGCCATACATAAACTATCTGGCATTGTTCACCATAGACATGTCAAGGACACGAGCGACATCCTTAAGACTTGAAGAAAAAAGGTTAAGGCTTCAAGCTCGGAAAGGTTTTTTCACTGTAGAACGGTAAAGCTATGCGAACTGTCTTCCAGTGGACGTTGTAATGGCGAGTTTCATGGCCAGTTTAATAAAAAGCTGGATAGTTTACTACAAACAAGGAATGTTCCAAGTTACTGGGATTGATACATAAAGTAGAGTGGGAAAGGGTTTGTCACTGTGAGAAACGGTAAATGCTATTGAACTGTCCCTTGCCAGTGGCCCGTTTTATTGGTAGGTTCATTGGTCAGTTTAAAAAAAAGCTGGATGCAGTTTCTGCAACAAGGAATGTTGCAAGTTACTGGTATTGATACATAAAGTAGAGTTGGAAGGTTTGTCACTGTGAAACGGTAAAGCTATGGAACTGTCCTTCCAGTGGAACGTTGTTATGGCAGTTCATTGTGGTCAGTTTAATAAAAGCGGGTAATTTTGTACAAACAAGGAATGTTACAATTTCTGGTTTGAACATAAGTATAGTTGGGAAAAGGTTTGTCCTGTAGAACGGTAAAGCTATGGAACTGGTCTTCCGTGGACGTTATTATTGGCAGGTTTCATTGGTCCGTTTAATAAAAAGCTGCGGATGAGTTTCTAAAACAAGGAATGTTACAGTTACTGGGATTGATACATAAAGTAGAGTGGGAAAGGGTTTGTCTCTGTGAGAACGGTAATGCTATGGAACTGTCTTCCAGTGGCCGTTTATGGCAGGTTCCATTGGTCAGTTTAATAAAACGCTGATGAGTTCTTCTACAAACAGGAATGTTACAAGTTACTGGGATTAGATACATAAAGTAAGTGGGAAATGTTTGTCACTGTGAGAACGGTAAAGCTATGGAACTGTCTTCCAGTGGACGTTGTTATGGCAGGTTCTCTTGGTCAGTTTAAAAAAAAAGATGGATGAGTTTCTGCAAACAAGAATGTTGCAAGTTACTGGTATTTTATACCTAAATTAAGAGTGAGCATACCAGGGAAATTTCCGATTGCCACTTGGAGTCAGGAAGGAATTTTTTCCCCCTTCATAAATTTGGTGGGGGGTTTTTGCCTTCCTCTGGATCAACAGTTAGGCAGGAAATGAGGATATTGCTAGATGGGTTGGACTGGATGGACGTATGTCTTTATTCAACCTCAAAATACTATACTATACTATACTATCTAAAAACCCCTTTATACTTAGGTCTAAATAAAATGCATGACTATTGTTCTTATCCAGCTCTACTATATAAAATAAGATAAAATAAACAAACAAAAAAGTTATAAAATAACTTTATGTGCTTTATCCCAATTCTAATCTGTGCAAAGTGTATAACATGTTGCTAATAAAAAATTGTGTATATCCGAAGGTGTAATAGTAAATATATCCATTATGGAGTCGTCCCATTGGATTGTTTACACATTTATTATAATAAAAAAAACTAAAAGTGTCTACACGTATGTATGGATCTCTAGCAAATATCTACTGATTTAGTAAACTCATAATTGGAAGTGATATGCATATTATTATCCTATTAAATATATCCTAAGTGTTACATGGTATAAAAAACAAAATGTGATGAAAACATTATAAAAGAAAAGATACACCATGACCTGGATGGATGAATATTACAGATACACCATGACCTGGATGGATGAATATTACAGATATACCATGACCTGGATGAATGAATATTACAAATATACCGTGACCTGGATGAATGAATATTACAGATATACCATGACCTGGATGGATGAATATTACAGATATACCATGACCTGGATGGATGAATATTACAGATATACCATGACCTGGATGGATGGATATTACAGATATACCATGGCCAGGATGGATGAATATTACAGATATAACATGACCTGGATGGATAAGAACCTTCACAAGCATTAGAGCTAAAAGTGCCCCAAGAAAGCAGACATGAGATTAGCTGGATTTCAACCAATCAATTCTCTAAATATCCATAAAAGGTTTGATCTTGTTGGATGTTTACAGCTGAACCATTAGAGGCTCAATCTTCATATCTGTAAATCATCATATCTGGTAAATGACAAAATGTCAGACCGACCATACCGATGTCAGACAGAATATTCAAGCAGAGCATTTCTCACCACTTGCACCTGTGGCTCCTTCCAACAATTCATTTCAACAGGGAATCTATTTGTGTGAACTGCCAGTGGCAAATTAGTAACAACAGAATAAATCAAAGCTTTAATGATTGATAATTATCTGACAGAGTTCATCAAGGCAAGTTGCCCTGATTACTGGGGTGTCAACCATAGGGATTAGGTAGAAATAAACATTTTACTCCAGTTTATATTCTGTTTACCCTTTTATTATTGGTGTCTCCACACAATACCAGATCAATAGTTCTTTGTTGAAATGTAAGAAGCCAGGGGCACTTCTAGGGTTTTTGGTGCCTGAGGCAAACTTTAGAATGGCGCCTTTGACCGCATTGCGGCGCGTGTGGGGCGTGGCTAACATTTTAAGATTTTGAGCTTCCTATCACGTATGTAAACAATTCCTCAGTCAGTGATTAGCAATAATGTCAATTCCTATAAACAGGTATTACATCCTATAAACAGGTATTACATCCTTTTCTCAAATAGCTTGTGTTGTCACTACAGTTAGAGTTAGTTAAATAGTAGTTTTTTTTTAAGTACTTACAGCAGGCCAAGAATCCAGCCACGTGAGACATCCCCCCCATGATAAAGACCCCAGGGGGCCCCGGGCCAGGGAGTTACATTACAACAGGCCATCTGGCCATGAGGCGGCTGAGGCCTGACTCCTGAGGCCACTGAATCAATCAGCCAGCCCCCCAACCCCAACCCCCACCCCCCCCCAAGGAGGGGGCCTGGGACCTGGCTGGCTGTCCTGTGAGTCACATTATAGAAGAGACAGACAGACAGTTAGAGTTTAGTTATAGTAGTTTTTTTTGTTTTTTTTTAAGTACTTACAGTCAGTTGCAACTTGCAGGCACCAGGCAGCTGTGGTGGATGGACGGTCTGGTCTGCGGGACTGTGGTCGGTCTGCTCGGCTCCTCCAAGTCAGAGTCCACAAGTTTTCACACTGTCTGTCTGTCACACACTCACACTGTCACCACAGACAGACACGCAGTGACAGACGTGTCAGTGAGTGTGAAGTGTGCTGTGCAGAGTGAGGTGCGTGCTGAGCTGGGCTGGCCACTCCCTCCAGTTTTGCCGCGGGAAGTCCGGCGCCGGCGCGAGCGGCGCAAGTTCCGGAAGTTGCGGCCGCAAGTGTAGCGCGGCCTATGCTATGCTGATAGTGACCACCCAGACCATAGTGACTGTCCAGACCTTCTTGCGCGGTCGCGCATGCGCAGGCGCCGACGCTTCCGCGCTTGCTTAGCCACCAGCGAGCGGCCGGTTTACGGTTAGTACAGTGATTTTTTTTTTTTGTGGTGCTTTCATTTCTGCGCTTGGCAGAGTGCCGCTGAGTCACATGACTCAGTGAGCCTCATTACAGATGCGGCCCGAGAAGAGCTCCTTTTTCTATTTTTTTTTGTAACACATTGTGAACCTTACAAGGGGCCAATTTGTAACATTGACAACATTAAAGGTTTCCAGACTCTTTGCTGAAGGTTTAATGCTCTTAATCTGGCTGGTTGGGATCATCTTCCTTCATACCGTAGATATAAAGGGTGTGATGGTTTGTGGTTTGGTTGTCTTTTTAGAAATAAATAATAACCGTACATTAAATAGTTAATTTTGGTTATAAAAAGACAATAGTCTGTTGCTGTCTGGCAATATCTTGCAAGCTCACAGGGCCAAACAGCAAGGCTAGAGCTAGCAAGAAATTCTCTTGGATAAAGAGGGGAATAGATTCAAGGGAAAGCAAAAAAAAAAAATTGACCAGTGGCGTAACTACCGCCGGGGGGGGGGGGTCGTCGGCGGACAGTACACAAGCCCAAGATTTCTTCCACTGATTGCGAGTATGAATTATGCGCGGTAACTTAACCGGAAGTTTGGGACCGGTCTTTTAAACAGCTGATTGTGCATATGTTTCATTCATACACGTGATCAGCTGTTTAAAATGGCTGATCGTGGAGGAGATCTTGGAGGGAGGAGGGGGTCAGGGGCCCGGCCTCCAATTTCATGGGGTGGGTGGGTGTCATGGGCAGGTGACTTGGTAAGTGGCTTTATTGTCTGTAGGGCTCTGCCCCTTGACTGAACTTGGAGCTATTCTGTGCTTTGATCCTTTATAGCAGAGCTGGAGGGTTATAAGAGTTATACTGAATCCATTTCTGCTTGAAAGAGTCCTGTGCAAGGCGCAGCAGAACTGACGCCCCTATTTGTATGGGATTGGCCCAGCTGCAGGGACAAAAACCCCGCAGTCAAGGCTGAAATCCCGTCCTAGGAATGGCCCTGTCAGCCCTGCCCTAGAAACTCCCACTCTAAAGTCACCCCTGTATGTCCTGCAATGGTTGCATCTCACTCACCGGAAATTGTTTTATATTATTTAATAGCGGTGCAGTGAAAAGCCATAAACCATCGGTTTAATCCTTGTGGCTAAATCATTTTCTTAAGTAAAAGGTTTTGACTTAAGAAAAAAAAAAAAAGACTATTAGCATTGGGCATTATTGTCGCTTTCGCTATAAGAAATATAGAGATAGTCGAACTATATAAAGTTCGGTCCGTTTTTGAACTTCAGTAAAAGTTCAAAAGTTCAAATTTGGACCCATTAAAATCAATGGGGAGTGATAGTTCGAAAAGTTCGGATGATTAACAGCTAAACTAACAATGGTAACTTACTGTAAATGGGTGTGGCACCTGGGAAATGGTCTGGGGAACATGTCACTGTCACCAAAACTTGCTAAAACACTTCTAAAACATAGGATACCGGTACTTTTGAGGATTAATGAAAATGGACGATAACTTCTAGTGTTAGCGAACGGTCCGTACATTCCAGGGTTACTGAAAAAGAATGATACATTAGAGGGTTAGCGAACAATACATTCTAGGGTTAGTGAACGGCCCGTAAATTTCGATAATTATCGAATTTACAGCCGCGAGTCCGGAAAAATGAACTAGTTCGAATAGTTCAAATTCGTCTCGAACTTAGGTTCGAGTTCGGTTTTGGGTCCATCTCTAAAGCAATAGGGGCCAAAAATGACCAATCCACATACACATTCACACAATCTATGTACAGCAAACATTACGTTTTGTATAAACTACTGTTGTTTGGGTATCCGCGGGAGGGGTCAGTCCATGTTTTCCACGCTGGTTGCCGTTGGGCATAGTGTGGCCTCAGCCTTACAGGGCCGATAGAGAAAATTAGATTAAGGTCTGATCATTAAGGCCAGGGATGTCAAACTTGTGGCCCTCAGATGCTTTAAAACTACAACTCTCAGCATTCCCTGGTTGCATACTGCAGGCAGAGAATGCTGGGAGTTGTAGTTTTTAAACATCTGGAGGGACTCAATTTTGACATTGCTGATGTAAGCGATAGCCAAGACAAGATATGGATATGGAGTGTGGCTGGGAGATGCTCTTAGGCAGTATTTCCTGGTAGCAGGTTATAGTGCAGAATAGGGAGTTCATTGTTGTGTATCTACTTAAAGGACAACCAAAACCTCAAAAAAAATAAATCACTGAATCAGAAGGAAGGATCAACTTGACATAAAAATAGTAATTTGTGTTTCAACTCTCAACAAATTTAAATTGCTTATGGGAATTTAGTACTTTATTTCCCAACAGCCCAGTATCACTCAGTTATGGCAGGAACTTGTTACGGGAAGACTTGATACAATTGTCCATTCAACCGGATCGGTAAATTCCAATCAATCCTGCAGTTCCCTATGGGACCGCACAAACGATTGTTCGCAAATTCGGGCGTGGCCGAACTTGCCGCGACCAACGGACATTTGTCCTGGCCTAGCGCTCGCTCATAGCGAGCGCTCGGCCGGGAGAAATAGTCCCTCGATGTGTACCCAGCCTAACAGTGATGTCTACTGATTGGCTGTTGGATGGGTCAAACATGCTCAGATCTCTACTGAGCAACTGAATGATCCCAGGCGCTGGGTCAAGGGCAAGACCATAATGGTCTCTATTAGGGGTCCTGCAAACAGGAAGTCAGTATTTCGGAAACATTTATTTATACACAGACACAATGCTGAATGGGCAGGTTAAGGTCATTGGGATGGGAAAATACTGCTTGGTTTCTTAAAAGTACATGTATTTGCCAAGAACTTCCCCTTTAAGAAATAGAGGGATAGAGCAATAGTGCAATCTGAAGTCCCACCATGTTGTATGTAGAGTAGAGTGTATAGGAGTAAATACCTTACATTGTGCTAACATTGTGTCTATGACTGTGTCAAGTCAGCGATATATAGTAGCTTCTAATGGCAAGAACCACAGTTCTCCTGTTACGGCTCAAAGTGTTCCCTACGGAGCTGAACATACATTTTTGTATCTGTTTTTAAATCGCTGGTAATGCTCATTCATCTGAACCGTATACAGAAATGTTTAATCTATTCGCCCAACACAGGGAAGATTCCTCCACACTCAGATGTGATATATTACATGTCACCAAATGGATAGTGTTACCAGCACAGACACTGCACAATGTTTCTAAAAAGTCTCACAAAAGGAAATGTTTACACACAATCTACAGCCCAGCACAACCCACTCTAATGACTTTATTAAAGATCTAAATTACCCTTACAGACCACCCTCCTCCACCAAGGGTGAAGACCTAAACTGTTTGCCCCCCACCCCTGGATTTACTCTTTAAGAACAAGTCCCCAGAATTCCATAATTACAGGACCTCTACCGTCGCTGCTCCCTCTAGTGGCGTTACTGCATACTTACCTTTTCCGCCCACCTAAACCCAGAGATCGTTACAGCTACTCACCTCCCCTCTGCCCCTGAAGACCAGAAAACGTGCTTTTCACCAGCGGCTGTCGGCGATGCCAGATTTCTTCTGGGATGCTGAAGTCAGTAACAGCTGTAATGGCGAATTTTTTTAATATTATTTACATCACGCATACATTATATAACATACCTGGAGTGGCCCAGGACCCAAGTTTTTGGGCCTTTCTTCCACAACCAACCTCAAAAAGAGAAAAATGATTTTAGCAACAATAAGGTGTTAGTACCAACCTTTGGCCAATACATGTATTAGAGCTTCTATTAGTAAGTTGTTCGGCCTCCTCAATCTAAGCATTGAAAGTGTGATCTCTGAAACTTATCAAGTTATATTGAGAGAGCAATAACTTACAACCTCAGTAGTGTTGGCAGTCAGTGACTCAATCAGAAGGACTTGCTGAAGATTGTAATTTAATCCAAACATCTGTGAAGTTCTTTTAACAGTGATCATCTAGATAGGTTAAAAGAAGATAATATGGCCCACTCCAGCAATTAACATGTGGCCAAGATGGAGCCCTGTGCTATAAAGTGTTACAATGGGTATTTAACATGACAAACGTGCAACATGGTCCTGTTACTCCCCCCAAAGCAGGACTTTTTACCTGTATAGTGGTACAGGTATCACAAATTTAGGGGAGTTTGCCAAGGTCTCACAGATGTGCGAGATACCCCCACAGAAGCTGGGAGACTTCCGGAGCTGCTGAAAGAGGTGGGCATGTTACGGTTATTCACGTAAGAGTGAGAGGTGCTTACATTGAGATATGACAGCTTTATACAAATACATTATTGTGCCTTACAATAAAATACTGTCAAAACTATCAAACCCGTTGTTCATCAGTAGAACATATAAGAGGACACATGGGCATCTGTTAAAGGGCATCTATGCCAAAAAATAGGTTATTTTAAATTGACCATAACTGGAAACTATAATTCTTCCCAACCACCACTGTATCATTTTTTTGTTGATCTGCCCCCTATTTCTTTAGATATCCAATGTAAAATGGCTTATATTTCAATTGTCAATCAAGTTTCTTGCTTTTAAAAACTATTCTTCTGTATGTAGTTTTACTGTAGCTGGAATGGTGACAGAGTTTGACAGTTGGAATGCTGTATGCTGTGTGCAGGCTTGACAGTTGGTTTGTAGGGGAAAAAGTCAGGTCGGATGGAAGTGGGAGTGGTTAAAAGAGGAAGGGGGGACACTGCTCCTAAACAAAATGTGTGCTGGATTGAAGGCATGCAGCAACATACGCAAATCAGAGTAAGTGCTACTTACATGTATTTAATTATAGATTAAGATGAAGCAAAGTCATTTTTTCAGTATAGTGTCCTTTTAAGACTAGAAGAAAATAAGTTTTGTCTTCCAGAGAATGTGGCACTGACAGAACATTTTGTGGGTGGACATGTCCACTGATAGGGTGAATAAGGTCCAACACAAATAATCATTAGACTCTTGTTTTTGAACTATGATACACAATCCACCCCAATTAGCATTTAGAAGCTTAACAGACTCTTCCTGGCAAACAATTTACAGACAATGATTTTATTACATGATTTTTTGTCTTGTGGCACATGATTAGAGAAGCAATAAAAGCAAAGGAAATGCTCTAATTACCTGGCTCTACACAATCATTAATTTCCTAACATGCTCATGAATGCAAATAAAGGAATATCAAGGTAGCAATAGATCTCAAACCACAATATTTAATTGTCGCATAAAAGGAATCTTTTCACTGCATTTCCCACTTACGGATTTTCTTGTATTTTTGAGCTGAAGAAACGCGTGCTTGCTATATTATCTTTGACTGTGTCGTGACCTGGTTTTTCTCAGTATCACACAGGTAATGATTCGCTCTTGAACCGAATATCGCCCTTGCTTGTCAAAAAGCTTTTTTTTTGTACAACTGCTACGTTTTAATTACCACAATGTTTCAGCTCTCTGCATAGCTGCTTGGAATGCAAAGAGATAAATGGTAAAATAAGATTGGATTCTGGGAGTTTCCTATGATAGGTTCATCGTAGTGTCTAATATTATCCGCTTATGTTAGCAGTGGCCAATCAAATTCAAGTTGAGTTTTAATGGCCACTGAACTTGCTACCGTACACTAGTAATGTCATTGGTCAGTTTGCAAATGGCCAGTTCCTTAGTTTGGGGATCATTTGTAGCCTGAAGAGTCTATATCCCTGAAAACAACAGTAAAGTACATTCTGCAGAAGGATAATCACACAAAGGCCAACTGTCTTTATACCCAACTATATGGTCACAAGCTAAGCAGGCAAATCTAATTTTGCTATTCACATTCTGTGCTTGGCCAATGAATTTGTAAGACAGATGGTCAGCTATAAACTTTGTTTAGCCTTTGTGTGTTTGTCCTTCCTCTCAATGTGTTTTGTGTAAACTCTCCCAATGCAGGTGGCTGCTAATACACGGCCAAAATAAAAACAAATAAAAATAATCTCATAGCCTCGGGCGACATGGTTAGCTAGAAATCTATCTAAGGTTCCATTCAGGATGTTTCTATTCCAACTGAAAGAACAATTAAACATTCATTATGCCAAGGGAACCACAAGGAACAGTAATCCCAAGTCTAACACATAAATAATGACCCAAGTAATGGTGCCCTTGGGGAAATAAGCCCAGTCTGCTTCAACACATGCTGCACTATGTGTTTTATCTGTGCTGGTCCTCTGTGTTTGATGAAAGGCCCATAAACGGTCCACCATCCTATTTGTCATAACATCTCCGTTCTCTGTTATATGGAATTCCCAGAAGTAACAGTTCACGATAAAAGCAAAGTTAACACTGAATTTATACGTACTGCTCAGTTTTACTGCACATCATTATTATCAGTACGGAATCCCATTTGACCAAATAAATCCTATGAATTGTTATTTAAACAAAGGTAGGATGACAAGAACCAAGTATGGAATAACTAATTATAGAACAGAGACCGACAAGTCTGTATATTGTCTGTAGAGTTACTGTACTCTTATCTCCAAGAGGAGAACTAGACAATTCACTCTTATCTCCAAGAGGAGAACTAGACAATTCACTCTTATCTCACGAGGGAGAACTAGACAATTCACTCTTATCTCCAAGAGGAGATACGACAATTCACTCTTATCTCCAAGAGGAGAACTAGACAATTCACTCTTATCTCAAGAGGAGAACTAGACAATTCACTCTTATCTCCAAGAGAGAGAACTAGACAATTCACTCTTATCTCCAAGAGGAGAACTAGACAATTCACTCTTATCTCCAAGAGGAGAACTAGACAATTCACTCTTATCTCCAAGAGAGGAGAACTAGACAATTCACTCTTATCTCCAGAGGAGAACTAGACAATTCACTCTTATTCCAAGAGGAGACTAGACAATTCACTCTTATCTCCAAGAGAGAACTAGACAATTCACTCTTATTCCAAGAGGAGAAATAGCAATTCACTCTTATCTCCAAGAGGAGAACTAGACAATTCACTCTTATCTCCAAGAGGAGAACTAGACAATTCACTCTTATCTCCAAGAGGAGAACTAGACAATTCACTCTTATCTCCAAGAGGAGAACTAGACATTCACTCTTATCTCAAGAGGAGAACTAGACAATTCACTCTTATCTCCAAGAGGAGAAACTAGACATTCACTCTTATTCCAAGAGGAGAACACTAGGACAATTCATTAGCTGTCCCTTTGTTTAAACATTTCTAAAGTGCGACATCTTTGTGGTGTATTACACTCCCCTTCTAACCCCCCCCCACCCACAGGCACGTACACAACAGTCCATCCCTAAAAGTATCCAGGGTGAGGACAGGAACCACAGAGATTTCACTCCATGCAGGCCCTACAAAGTTGTACAATGGCCCCATTCTCCCATAGTCATAGTCCATAGTGCGGTACATCAGCCAGTCTAGGCACAGACCAGGCAATAAATTGCAGCTTTGGAGGATGGTAGGGCCATGTTGGGCAAATCAAATCCAGGGTGTAGAAACTTGTGGTTTATGTCCTCACCCTGATTAATGGATAAACCACACTAACGTTATAATACTAATTGTCAATAGTTTTACGTTTTAGAAATGTATCCAGCCGACTTTTAAAGCATTTAGGCCAAGACCACTACAGCAGCCCTAGCTTACCAGAAGCATGCATGCAACTTCCGGGGCGCTTGTGTGCGTTGCCATGCAAAAATACAGATTCCATGTTCTCCGATTACCGGATCACAGCGCAGTGCATGGCAGTGCACATAGTGTGGCCGAGTAAACACTAGTGTGCGCTTTTTATTGCACAATCGAATTGCATATTAAAATGATGTAGTGTGACCTAGTCCTTTATGAACTTGCTATTACCACATCTGCTGGAAGACAGTTCCACAGTTTCACCGTTCTCACTGTAAAGAAACCTCTCCTAACCTGAAGAGAGAAATTCTTTTCTTCCAACCTTAAAGGGTGTCCACTCACCTTTATTATTTAGTTGCTATTCTCTTTCCACATCCACTTTTCCCATTTAAAGGAGAATTAGACACCAAAAGGCCTGAATATAATCTGTTCCAACTTCCAACTAGAGATGGCTGAACAATATAAAGTTTGGTCCATTTTTGAACTTTCAAACTTCATAAAGTTTGAATTCGGAACCATTAAAGTCAATGGGGAGTGAAAGTTCGAAATACGGGTGATTTACAGCTAAACTAACAATGGTAACTTAATGTAAATTGAGTTACCGAAATTGAATGATACTTCGAGGATTACCGAAACATTTAAGGTTAGCAAAAACGATCATACATTTGAGAGTTACTGAAAACGAATGATTTAAGAGGGTTACCAAAAATTGAAGGTACATTTGAGGTTAACGAACTGTACATTCTAGGGTTAGTGAAAACTATCTGTACACTCAAGGGTAACCGAAATGTACGATACATTCTAGGGTATCGAACGGCCGATAATTATCGAAAATACAGCCACAAGTCCAGAAAAATGAACTAGTTTGAACGTAAACTAGTTTGAATAGTTTGAATTCGTCCAAACTTATAAAGTTTGGCTCAAACTCAGGTTGAGTTCAGTTTTGGGTCCATCTCTACTTCCAACCAATCAGAAGTTATCAAATGGTTCTAACAGTAGTAGACCAGTGAAAAGGTATCATCTGATGGTTGAGGGCAGAATAAAGCACAAGCAACTTTTTACACTTATTAAGTAAGCCCTCATCATTTCTAATATTTTGCATAAGCCTGTATGTGTGTTACAATCTGACTTACCTGTTATCCAACCTCATTACCAGGCTGATTTCTAGAACACTGGTGGGGGGAATGTTCTGCACAGCTGTTTGCAGCGAGGAGCTCGGTGTTTACAAGGAAGATTCGTGATGTGTTTTTTTCTGCTAATTGTTATAGAATTGGCATCAGCCAGACATTTCTCTTTGATTAGCACCAATGATGTAGACTGTAAAGGGAAGCAAACTACATCCGCCCATAGGAAAAAACGAAATGAAGTGCGCTGTCAGTCACAATGACTTTGTTACTATGGCAACTATATCTATTATGAGTGGAGCAAAGAGGATTCTGAAGTCGTGACTTGCTTACTACACTTTCAATAGGGTTTGTAAGTCTTTTTCTAAACAATGGAGGCAAGGGAAGTTGGAATTAATCCAAAGCAAAAAAATATATAGATTTTACTAAAAAGAAAATTTAATTCTATGTTCCTAATGTGTTTAAACCCAGACGGTACTAATCATCGCAGGGCTGTGAGGTTAAGCTGTCTGGGTGGAGGATAATGAATGGATCGTGTTAGATGTGCAGCTATTATTCAATTCATTCAAACTGTGAAACTAGTTTCCTATTATTGGTTTTCATTACTTTCCTTTCATTTATTGTCTAATTAGTTGCGTTCTTCAGGTTACTGGGAAAATAAATCCATCAGGGTTTTATTTTTTAAAGGGCTATAGGAAAGTACTTACCTTTCGGAAGTCCATGGGACTTGAGAAACTGTGGATTGCTCTGAGATGGCTGACCAGCCAGTTGTGCGACCGCAACAGGTGGCTGTGAACTGGCGTCATTTGCAACCGCCTGCTTAAGCATGGCAGGCCAAATGGTAAATTCCTTGCAGCTGCAGTTCAGGGGATTCCAAAAGACGTAGAGAGGCTGAGTCAGTGAGGAAACTCAGAAGGAAATTACTTTTTCTCTTAAAAATTCCTCTTAAGTTCGTCATTGCAAAGTGATTCATCCTGAATTGGAGCAATGCCTCTTAACTACTGCACTGGGGGGGAGGTCTTCTGTTTGAACCATATCTCTCATTGGTTCAACACCAGTATCTTAGCATTTTTCCCTATCAGATTTTAAAATGGTGCTTAGGCAACATCAAATTACCGTGAAGTCAGCCAGCCCTACCCAACTGCCTACTTGCCTAATCAGGTGCTGTATTCTAAGTAACTACCCTGCTTAGAATATATCAAGTTAGAAATATGGAATTATGACATCCCAGTTATGAGCACTTAGACAATTTACTAAGATGGTCCTCATGGGACGAATTTTAGACAATCTAAGCAGTGGCGCTGACCCAGAAGTGAAATAGCCCTCAATAGACATTTGATCCCTGCCTCCTTCTCTATATTTCCTCACAGATACATTGACTAAGAAATACAGCAGTTGTAGATGTATAGTTTTATATTATGATGGGACAACTTTATTCTTGTAATATTGTTTACAATGTGCTGCTCTTTCATAAAACCAAAATGTTAATGATTTGTCATTTTATTACTTATTACCAGATTTTCTCCAATATTGAACTATGTTTTCTAGCAGATAACTCCAATCACACTTTAAATCTAGATATCTATATACAGCAAGATCCCACTTCCCCAATACTTTTTTCGGATTTTAAATCTGAAATGTGGATCTTGAGGAATCATTATAACAATATGTTCCCCATCCTGGCCTCTTACTAAGATCTTGACGGCCTGCAAGCACAGTTTCTGCAAAAATTAAGAGAATCACATAGAGAAAATAGAAGGGGGAGGGGAGAGTGTAAGCAGAGCAGTGTCCATGGTAGGCTGTGCAGAACTTATAAGTGTCGCAGACACTACAGGAGGCAGTGAGTAAGGGAGGGTGGGGGCAATTAGCAGCACTCACTAAACATTAATAATTTAATGACAAAGAAAGCACAGATAAATGTGAGTACCATCATTTATTTCTCTCAAGTTGTAGTTTCAGATAATGTAAAGTTATTTGAGTGAGTATAGTGACCCTTTAACTTGCCAGTCAGTCCCCGTATGATTGGACTTTACATACAGGATGCAAAACTTGTAAACTCCACTTTCTGATACTTTAAAAGATACTCAGTTAAGACCTTGACCCAAACTGTGGAACAGTACTTGAAGTACTCATTCCTTTGTTTTATAATTAGGTCAAAAAACCAATAAAAATCTAAATAAGAGGAATGTCCACCCTTAAAACTAAACCATAGTGAATTGTCATTTTCTACCTGCAACCCCAAATGCTATTTTTACCAGTTTATTACATTAATTTGTAACAAGATATTAAATGATAAGTTCTATTCCATCTTGCAAAGGTTTCTGCCTCCTCCGCCTGCTCAATGAGCTTTTTATAACTTGAGCATGGGCAAAGGGGGCATGTAAATCATTGGCTGTCATGTCAGTTGTCACAGCTAGAGATGGCCAACTTCTCGTTTTCGAACTTCTCAATTTCAGTAAAAGTTTTGAAGTTTGAAAACGAACCCATTAATTTAATGGGGAGAAATAGTTTGAAAAATTTGGATTAAATATAGAAAAAAAAAAACAATGGTAACTTACTGTAAATGGCTGTGGCACCTGGGAAATGGTCTGGGGAACATGTCACTATCACCAAAACCGTTTAAACACTTCCTTCAATTGTCTGGTTTCCACATGCTACATACGAGTGTTATGGTCAATTCGAGGATTACCGGATGATACATTGAGGGCTACCGAAAACGAAGGCTAATTCGAAGGTTACCAATAGAGACGTGCGAAACTGCCAGATTTCGTTCTTGTTTCGGATCTTGGGAAAATCCCGAAAATTCGAAAATCCGAAAACGGAACGGAACTGGGACTTTGGAGCGCGTTTTTGATTTTTAGCGAATGTTCGAGGTCATTCGAAAAAAATGTTTAAAATACCTTGAACGTTTGATAAAATTCAAAAACGCTCTGAAGTCCCGAAATCCGAATAATCATCCGAATTGGACAGAACATTCGGATTTCGAATGTGGGGATCGGGTCTGAGTCGGACCATCTCTAGTTACCAATTAGAAAATTCGATAATTATTTAAAAACGACCTTTTAAGGTTTAAACATGACCTTCCCCGCAATCGGGCAATTGTTTAGTTTCTACATGCTACATCCGAGGCTTATGGCCAATTCGAGGATTATAGTACGATACATTCGATGTTGACCAAAATTGAAGGCTACATTTGAGGGTTACTGAAATCGAAACACTACATTTGAGGGTTACCAATAATTATCAAAAATAAGTCCGCGAGTTCGAAAAAAGTTTGAATAGTTCGGAGTTCGTACAACTCATAAGTTCGACCTAAACTCGGGTTCAGATCCTCCCTAGTCACAGTTTTGATTGACTGTTATAGAGGGAGCTTACTCTGCAGAATGGGGGCGATAATTATCCTTAAATATTGGGTAGCAATGCAGGTAACAAAGTGTAAAATATATCAGTGGGGTTTGGGGGAGGTAACTGCAATTGACCAGTTTTTTGTTTTAAGTGTGTGGACAAGTCCTTTTAAAATTTGGTGTTTACTCACAGTCTCTCTTGACATACACACTCAGTTTTTCAGAATTGAATATAAACTAAAATAGCTCACTACATTTTGCAGCCACTATAAGGAGCTTCCTTAAGGTGGAAACGTTAAAGTTCCTGAAAATCCGATTGAGCCAATTGATTCAGAATTCTTAGAATTTACTATCAGAATTGTCTAACGAAATGTTTAATTTTTTAATTGAATGTTCCATCTTTAATATTTGATTTTTTAACAAGTTCCGAATGTAGAACCAAGTTCCATCAGATCTTCAAAACCGAAGCCATCGTAAACTTTATGTAACATGAATGAATGTAAAGCGGAAGAAAAAAAAAACCCAGAGCAAAACGAATCGCAAATATGTCAATTCTATGTCCTTTTTCTGAACCCATTTTCATTCCCTGTACTCCTGCTGACAATTTAATTTCCCCGAGGCAACTCAATTTCCACTACCAAATCACAACTCTCTTTATTTAAAATAAAAAACGTTATCTTGTAAAATGTTACCGATTGGACAATGTTTGTTCACTTCTTTTCAAACTGGATAATAATTAATATGTTGAGGAAACCCCACAAGGTATTTTAACTCCACTGTACAATTCCACAGCCATCCAGAGATATGTTATTATCACTGCCATAGAGATTGTTGGGTTGCTAAGGACACTGGTACCTCGGGATACAGTAGATACGAGGAATCGTCAACATGGTAAACTAGAGACCTTATAATCAACATTTACATGGATGACCAAGGGTTGCAATTCTCCAACTCAAATGGTTTTGTTGTAAACCCCAGGGCGGTAACAAGAGGTGAAAATACTCCATGGACCCAACGGAATGTTACTAGGGAAGAATCTGCGGTGTGTGGGCATCAATAAATGGGAGAAATCTCACAAAAAATCATCAATATTTGCTTATGGTTGGGCAACATGTGGAACCTTGTAACAACATTGGAAAATGAGAGTTGTATGGACGCGTCAAAACTGCCTGTCTCTGCTAACAAAGAGGAATAGGTCTGGTCACTGAAGCCCGATGGAATTTGATTATAATTGAAAATAACTGCAGGGTTATGGTTCTTTTAAAATAGCAACCGGCTAAAGGTCCAGTATTATTCACAGGTTGCCAGATCAGGGACTCATACGTGGAGATTAACCCAGAGCCACAATCGCTTAGGGGGTAATCTCCCCCTTTCGAGTTTGTGCTGGCATTGCAAACCTGTGCTAAATGTAGCGCAAACACGTTTTATGGGGTAGGAGGTGCAAATGTATCACACAGTGAGGCACAATGTTGTGTGATTGTGTGTGCCTCCAGTGATGTGCGCTTTGATGTTGCTCTATCGTTAGTGCATGTGAAAATGGGCAGAGCAAAGCGCAAGCAGCGGCCTTAGTGGGGCCTTGCACATTCAGTACATACAAGTACAGTATTTGGAGCCACCATGTGGATAAGCAGCATTTATGAGTATTATAGAAAACGTGTGTTCTGCATAGGTAAGAATGGTATCATTTAGTTTGTTGTCCTATTAAGCCAGGAATAAGGAAGGAATCCAAACAGGAAACATTTAATAAAGTATATCTTAACAGTCAAAGGAGACTTAGATGCCTTTGTGGACAGGCAAAATATCAGGACTACAGTTGTGACTGTATCACGTATGGGCATGTGTGATTAGTTGTGTCTTTGTTAAGTTTGGTGTAGTTGGGGGCATGGTATAGTGGGGGGTGGTTATGGGGCATGGTTACTGGGGGCATGAAGTATACTGGGGGGCATAGTATACTGGGGGGAATGGTGTAGTGGGGGGCATGTGTTGTTGTAGTGGGGGCGTTAGTATTACTGGGGGGAATGGGGTTAGTGGGGGGCATGGTATAGTGGGGGGCATAGTATACTGGGTGGGCATGGTGTTTTGGGGGGGTGTAGTGTACTGGGGGTCATGGTATACTGGGGGGGCCTGGTGTAGTGGGGAGGTGAAGTGTACTGGGGGCTAGTATACTGGGGGGGCTGGTTGTAGTGGGAGGTGAAGTGTACTGGGGGCATAGTATACTGGGGGGGGCCTGGTGTAGTGGGGAGGTGAAGTGTACTGGGGGCATAGTATACTGGGGGGCCTGGTGTAGTGGGGGAGGTGAAGTGTACTGGGGCATTGTATACTGGGGGGTGGTGTAGTGGGGAGGTGAGTGTATGGGGGCATAGTATACTGGGGGGCCGGTGTTGTGGTGGGGGGGGGTGAAGTGTATGGGGGGCATAATATACTGGGGGGGGCATGGTTGTAGTGGGGGGGTGTAGTGTACTGGGCATGGTATACTGGGGGGGCATGGTGTAGTGGGGAGGTGTAGTGTACTGGGGGGCATAGTATACTGGGGGCACGGTGTAGTGGGGGGGTGTAGTGTACTGGGGGGCATAACAGAGGATATGGTACGGAAACAATTAGACAAAGTTAATATCAATAAAGTCCCAGGACCAGATGGATTGCATCCTCGGATTTAAAAGAGTTTAGTTCAGTTCTAGCTAGACACATGTTTCTCATCTTTTCAGATTCGCTTTGGTCTGGGGATGTGCCACTGTACGGCTAGAGCTAGCAAGATATTGTCTTGTATAAAGAGGGAATAGATTCAAGAGAGAAAAATTTATTCTCCCTCTTACAAGGCACTGGTAAGGCCTCATGGAATATGTGGTGCAGTTTTGGAATCCCATATACAAAAGGGAAATTGGAAATTGAGAGTTCAGAGAAGGGCAACTAAATTAATAAGGGGAATGGAGGGGCTTGAATATGCAGAGATTAGACAAGTTAGGGCTGTTTACATCGGAGAAGCGACGTTTGTGTGGGGACATGATACCCTTATACAAATATTAATGGGCCATACAATGAACTCTCTGGTGCATTGATCACTAACAGGTCATATCAGAGGTCAGGTGGGGACATCCTTTAAGGTTGGAAGAAAGAAGTTTCATCTTCAGGTTAGGAAAGGTTTCTTTACAGTGAGAACGGGATGAAACTGTGGAACTGTCTTCCAGCAGATGTGGTATGGCAAGTTCATTGAAAACTTTAAAAAAAGGACTGGATAAGTTTCAAAACTAAAAAAATTGAGAATTACTGGTATTAAACATATACTGTAGTTCTGGTTGGTACAGGGGTATATATAATATTGAGAATTAATGGTATTAATACATATAGATCTGGTTGATCCAGGGATACTTTCCGATTGCGTTTGGAGTCAGGAAGAATTTCCCCCCCCTTTTTAGCTGTTTTTTTTTGCCTTCCTTTGATCACTGTTAGGTAGGGTTTAAGGGCATGCCACCCCCAAAACTATAATCCCCCCACAACACTGGCCCCCATGTAGTGTAGTTTTTAATACCCACATCCCAGTCCATAGGGTTCTCCGTGCTAGTGCCCCCCAAAGTCCCAAAAACTGCCACCAGGAGGCTACGAGGTCATATAGGACACTGCCTGTTCCTGGCCTCAGGTAGATTTTTGCCATGCGTACTGCAGCTCTTCTCCCCCTCCCTCTCCCTCCCTCTCCCCTCCCTCTCCCACCCTCTCTCGATTCCCTCCCCTAGCGTAAAATGCTTTATATATAAGATTCCCCAAGGGCCCGCCCCAACCGCAATATTTGTTACCTTAGAAAGCCCCAAATTACTTACTCTCCTCTTTCCTTCGGCGAAGTGAGTGCCGGCAGCCGGTCCGTGAGTGGCTGCCGCTCAGCCAATCACAGACGCGGCTGCCGGTCCCGCCCCTCTGCTTGCATTTTCTAGCAAGCAGAGGGCCGGGAGCGCGGCGGGAGGAAAGAGGGGAGGTAAAGTAGAGTTTGGGGGGCTTTTTAAAAAAAAAATAATTATGCGTTGGGGGCTGGAGCCCATGGGGAGAAACATATAAAAAAAAAAAAATCGGGTGGACATGCTCTTTAATAAAAAAAAAAAAAAAAAAAGAGGGTGATAGGGTGGGACTTGATGGACATATGTCTTATTCACCTTAATTACTATGTTACTATGTTACTATGGGATACTGGGGGGCATAGTATACTGGATCACGGAACACTGATTCAGCACATTAGGACTTTATGTTAGGGTTTTTTTTTCAACCCAGTATTAACTAAGTAACATGAAAGATATGACCCATTTGATGGGGATTGAAACTCACATGCCCAAATGCAATAAAGCACATTCAAGTTCAGTCTCGCCATCCGAGCATTGCAGGATCCACATGCTCATTCAATTACTGAACTAGCCTAGCTGTTTCCAAATGCATCCTGCAGATAAATCAAGCGAGAGGACATTATGTTACATCGTTGATATAGATTTGCCTAAAACAATTCCTTTTACAACTGGCAGGACGATGGGCACTTTAAAATGAGATGTTTACCAATGTCTACAAAGTAGAACAGGAAATTGAAAAGCATAGACAGCCAATTGTAATTGTGCAGTAACTGCAGAACAAAAGTATTTACTGTCTGCTGGCTAGATAGATGGAAACCTCATTCCTGTCAGGTTCTGGGTGACGCGTGTTATCTTTTCATATTGCCTCATTGCAAATCAACCAGTGCTGAAGTCAGATTTCCTCTCTTAATCTTCAGAAAGTGACGCAATGACAGATGATTTCTCCTCAAAACATGAGGACGTTAGGTACTTCCATGATATTGACTTATATATGGAGGGTTTTCTTAAAATGTTTCCCTGCGTTATATCCTAACACATAGCTAGTAGATTTGATTTATTATATTGTCATTCAACACCTTATGCTATACCGTTTACAGGCAATCCTGCATGGAAACCTGGACCTATAGTGGCTCATTTTACCCAGAGCTGCTTTCGCAATTCGATATCGTGTTTGCGGAACATGGGTGATCTCAGAAAGGGGTTTCACTCACTGTGGGATTTAACGCAGCTATTATATATTGATATGGAATCGTGAGCTTCGGATGCAGGGTTGTGTTTTGCGTAAGCGCGCATCCCAACGCTAAGAGTGTGTAAACGGTAGCGAACCGGTTAGAGCACTTTAACTCCATATATTTGCCAGAGTCTCTGGGTGAATCCCCCCCCATAGACTTTATCTATTAAAAATAAAGGGTATTCCACTGGTAAAATAATTTTTGGTACTCAGTTTTATGTAAGGAACAGGAGGTAAAGGAGCTGGTGGTCTTACCTCCGTCTCAGTGAAAACGTTCAGGAGCCAGGAGGAAGGTAAGGAACTTACCCAGTCTCTCGTCCTCTGCCGCGTCCACTGACAGATCCCGACGGACTTTGTACGATGTGCGATGCGGGTAGATCGAGTAAGAAATCAAGTTGAAAGTAATTGCCCCAACAATTCTTCCCTTGACCTGTGTGATTTCCACTCCCACCCCAATGATGTAAGAATACAGTATTAAACCATCAATATTCAGATTGCAGAAAGTCTGGTGGTGCAGAGAAATTCACCGATTCAACACTTTCCTAGTAGCAGGTTGTATGTAAGGTTAAGTCTCTAACTCTCCCTGACAGGCTGCAGCATATTAGGGAAAAGTGTTCCTTCTTAAAGGGAATGTTGGAGGGTAGGAAGAGTGTGTTTTTGTTTATGCTGTATGTACAAAACAACACGGTACAGAGCGTAGGGGGAGGATAATGAAGTGAACTTGATCTTATCCACAGTCTGTGCAAAGCAATTTCTAGTAGTTGTACCGATTTTTAAGGGTCAGGATTGCCTTATCAGTTAAAACAGTACACTATACAATACAGCGCAGAAAGAAATACTGATCACATTTGTACCACTTTATACAATCCAACATTTACTTTAAATAAGTAAAATATAGAGAAATTCATTGCACAGAAATGTGCTAAGATCAGGGTTCATTTACATTATCCCCCCACCATCATAAGTGACATAGATGTTATCAATGCGTGTGAACATGTTGGAGGGTATGTCACTAGCAGCTCTGCACCATGTTGTCTTATAACTGTACATGTTAAAGGGAATGTTGGAGGGTTATGTCACTGCAGCACTGCACCTGTTGTTTCTATAAGGTACATGTTAAAGGGAATGTTGGAGGGTATGTCACTTGCAGCTGCACCAATGTGTTTCTATAACTGTACATGTTAAAGGGAATGTTGGAGGTATGTCACTGCAGCTCTGCAACCATGATGTTTCTATAACTCGTAATGTTAAAGGGAATGTGGTAGGGAGTGTCACTTGAGCCTGCACATGATGGTTTCTATTAAGGTACTGTTAAAGGGAATGTTGAGGGGTATGCCTTGCAGACCTGCACCATGTTGTTTCTATAAGTAGACATGTTAAAGGGGAATGTTGGAGGGGTATGTCATAGCAGCTCTGCACCATGGTGTTTCTTAAACTGTACATGTAAGGGGAAGTGTAGGGTATGTCACTGCAGCTCTTGCACCATGATGTTTTTTTTATAATTGGACGTAAAGGGACTGTTGCGAAGGGTATGTACTAAGTGCCACATATGTTTAAAGTGCTATGTTAGGACATGTTGGAGGATGTCCTTGCCTATGAATGTTGTTTACATTGTTAACTTTAAAGGAGATGTGGAGTGTAGTGCACTAGCAGCTCTTGCACCATGATGTTTATAAGGTATCATGTTAAGGGAATGTTGGGGGTATGGTCACTTGCAGCACCTGCCACCCATGGTTTGTTTCCTATAACGTGTACATGTTAAAGGGAATGTTGGGGGGGAGGGTGTGCAACTTGCAGCTCTTGCACATGTTGTTCTTAACTGTACATGTTAAAGGGAATGTTGGAGGGGTATGTCACTTGCAGCTCTTGCACCATGTGGTCTATAAGTGTACATGTTAAAGGGGAATGTTGAGGGTATGTCACTAGCACTAGACAATTCACTCTTATCTCCAAGAGGAGAACTAGACAATTCACTCTTATCTCCAAGAGGAGAACTAGACAATTCACCTTATTATCTCCAAGAGGAGAACTAGACAATTCACTCTTATCTCCAAGAGGAGAACTAGACAATTCACTCTTATCTCCAAGAGGAGAACTAGACAATTCACTCTTATCTCCAAGAGGAGAACTAGACAATTCACTCTTATCTCCAAGAGGAGAACTAGACAATTCACTCTTATCTCCAAGAGGAGAACTAGACAATTCATTAGCTGTCCTTTGTTTAAACATTTCTAAAGTGCGACTATCTTTGTGGTGTATTACACTCCCCTTCTAACCCCCCCCCACCCACAGGCACGTACACAACAGTCCATCCCCTAAAAGTATCCAGGGTGAGGACAGGAACCACAGAGATTTCACTCCATGCAGGCCCTACAAAGTTGTACAATGGCCCCACTTCCTCCCATAGTCCATAGTCCATAGTGCGGTACATCAGCCAGTCTAGGCACAGACCAGGCAATAAAATTGCAGCTTTGGAGGAATGGTATGGGCCATGTTGGGCAAATCAAATCCAGGGCTGTAGAACTTGTGGTTTATGTCCTCACCCTGATTACTGGATAAACCACAACTATACGTATTAATACTAATTGTCAATAGTTTTACGTTTTAGAAATGTATCCAGCCGACTTTTAAAGCTATTTAGGCCAAGACCACACTACAGCAAGCCCTAGCTTACCAGAAGCATGCATGCAAACTTCCGGGGCGCTTGTGTGCGTTGCCATGCAAAAAATACAGATTCCATGTTCTCCGATTACCGGATCACAGCGCAGTGCATGGCAGTGCACATAGTGTGGCCAGAGTAACACTAGTGTGCGCTTTTTATTGCACAATCGAATTGCATATTAAAATGATGTAGTGTGACCTAGTCCTTTATGAACTTGCTATTACCACATCTGCTGGAAGACAGTTCCACAGTTTCACCGTTCTCACTGTAAAGAAACCTCTCCTAACCTGAAGATGAAAATTCTTTTCTTCCAACCTTAAAGGGTGTCCACTCACCTTTATTATTTAGTTGCTATTCTCTTTCCACATCCACTTTTCCCATTTAAAGGAGAATTAGACACCAAAAGGCCTGAATATAATCTGTTCCAACTTCCAACTAGAGATGGCTGAACAATATAAAGTTTGGTCCATTTTTGAACTTTCAAACTTCAGTAAAAGTTTGAATTCGGACCCATTAAAGTCAATGGGGAGTGAAAGTTCGAAAAGTCCGGGTGATTTACAGCTAAACTAACAATGGTAACTTACTGTAAATTCGAGTTACCGAAATTGAATGATACTTTCGAGGATTACCGAAACATTCTAAGGTTAGCAAAAACGATCCATACATTTGAGAGTTACTGAAAACGAATGATACTTACGAGGGTTACCAAAAATTGAAGGCTACATTTGAGGGTTAACGAACTGTACATTCTAGGGTTAGTGAAAACTATCTGTACACTCAAGGGTAACCGAAAATGTACGATACATTCTAGGGTTATCGAACGGCCGATAATTATCGAAAATACAGCCACAAGTCCAGAAAAATGAACTAGTTTGAACGTAAACTAGTTTGAATAGTTTGAATTCGTCCAAACTTATAAAGTTTGGCTCAAACTCAGGTTGAGTTCAGTTTTGGGTCCATCTCTACTTCCAACCAATCAGAAGTTATCAAATGGTTTCTAACAGTAGTAGACCAGTGAAAAGGTATCATCTGATTGGTTGAGGCAGAATAACAGCACAAGCAACTTTTTACACTTATTAAGTAAGCCTCATCATTTCTAATATTTTGCATAAGCCTGTATGTGTTTACAATCTGACTTACCTGTTATCCAACTCTCATTACCAGGCTGATTTCTAGAACACTGGTGGGGGGAATGTTCTGCACAGCTGTTTGCAGCGAGGAGCTCGGTGTTTACAAGGAAGGATTCGTGATGTGTTTTTTTCTGCTAATTGTTATAGAATTGGCATCAGCCAGACATTTCTCTTTGTATTAGCACCAATGATGTAGACTGTAAAGGGCAAGCAAACTACATCCGCCCATAGGAAAAAACGAAATGAAGTGCGCCTGTCAGTCACAATGACTTTGTTACTATGGCAACTATATCTATTATGAGTGGAGCAAAGAGGATTCTGAAGTCGTGACTTGCTTACTTACACTTTCAATAGGGTTTGTAAGTCTTTTTCTAAACAATGGAGGCAAGGGGAAGTTGGAATTAATCCAAAGCAAAAAAAATATATAGATTTTACCTAAAAAGAAAATATAATTCTATGTTCCTAATGTGTTTAAACCCAGACGGTACTAATCATCGCAGGGCTGTGAGGTTAAGCTGTCTGGGTGGAGGATAATGAATGGATGCGTTAGATGTGCAGCTATTATTCAAATTCATTCAAACTGTGAAACTAGTTTCCTATTATTGGTTTTCATTACTTTCCTTTCATTTATTGTCTAATTAGTTGCGTTCTTCAGGTTACTGGGAAAATAAATCCATCAGGGTTTTATTTTTTAAAGGGCTATAGGAAAGTACTTACCTTTCGGAAGTCTCATTGGGGACTTGAGAAACTGTGGATTGCTCTGAGATGGCTGACCAGCCAGTTGTGCGACCGCAACAGGTGGCTGTGAACTGGCGTCATTTGCAACCGCCTGCTTAAGCATGGCAGGCCAAATGGTAAATTCCTTGCAGCCTGCAGCTTCAGGGGGATTCCAAAAGACGTAGAGAGGCTTGAGTCAGTGAGGAACCTCAGGAAGGAAATTATTTCCTATATTTCTTTTTAAAAAATTCCTCTTAAGTTCGTCATTGCAAAGTGATTCATCCTGAATTGGAGCAATGCCTCTTATCTACTGCACTGGGGGGGAGGTCTTCTGTTTGAATCATATCTCCTCATTGGTTCAACATCCAGTATCTTAGCATTTTTCCCTATCAGATTTTAAAATGGTGCTTAGGCAACATCAAATTACCGTGAAGTCAGCCAGCCATACCCAACTGCCTACTTGCCTACATCAGGTGCTGTATTCCTAAGTAACTACCCTGCTTAGAATATATCAAGTTAGAAATATGGAATATATGACATCCCAGTTATGAGGCACATTAGACAAATTTACTAAGATGGTCCTCATGGGACAGAATTTTAGACAATCTAAGCAGTGGCCGTGACACAGAAGTGAAATAGCCCTCAATAGACATTTTGATCCCTGCCTCCTTCTCTATATTTCCTCACAGATACATTGACTAAGAAATACAGCATTGTAGATGTATAGTTTTATATTATGATGGGACAACTTTATTCTTGTTATATATTGTTTACAAATGTGCTGCTCTTTCATAAATGCACAAAATGTTAATGATTTGTCATTTTATTACCTTATTACCAGATTTTCTCCCAATATTGAACTATGTTTTCTAGCAGATAACTCCAATCACACTTTAAATCTAGATATCTATATACAGCAAGATCCCACTTCCCCAATACTTTTTTCGGATTTTAAATCTGAACTGTGGATCTTGAGGAATCATTATAACAATATGTTCCCCATCCCTGGCCTCTTACTAAGATCCTTGACGGCCTGCAAGCACAGTTTCTGCAACAATTAAGAGAATCAGTAGAGAAAATAAGAAGGGGGAGGGGAGAGGTGTAAGCAGAGCAGTGTCCATGGTGAGGCTGTGCAGAACTTATAAGTGTCGCAGACACTACAAGGAGGCAGTGAGTAAGGGAGGGTGGGGGCAATTAGCAGCACTCACTAAACATTAATAATTTAATGACAAAGAAAGCACAGATAAATATGTGAGTACCATCATTTTATTTCTCTCAAGTTGTAGTTTCAGATAATGTAAAGTTATTTGAGTGAGTATAGTGACCCTTTAACTTGTCCAGTCAGTCCCCGTATGATTGGACTTTACATACAGGATGCAACAACTTTGTAAACTCCACTTTCTGATACTTTAAAAGATACTCAGTTAAGACCTTGACCCAAACTGTGAACAGTACTTGAAGTACTCATTCCTTTGTTTTATAATTAGGTCATAAAAACCAATAAAAATCTAAATAAGAGGAATGTCCACCCTTAAAACTAAACACTAGTGACTTGTCATTTATCTACCTGCAACCCCAAATGCTATTTTTACCAGTTTATTACATTAATTTGTAACAAGATATTAAATGATAAGTTCTATTCCATTCTTGCAAAGGTTTCTGCCTCCTCCGCCTGCTCAATGAGCTTTTTATTAACTTGAGCATGTGCAAAGGGGGCATGTAAATCATTGGCTGTCATGTCAGTTGTCACAGCTAGAGATGGCCAAACTTCTCGTTTTCGAACTTCTCAATTTCAGTAAAAGTTCTGAAGTTTGAAAACGAACCCATTAATTTAATGGGGAGAAATAGTTTGAAAAATTTGGATTAAATATAGAAAAAAATAACAATGGTAACTTACTGTAAATGGCTGTGGCACCTGGGAAATGGTCTGGGGAACATGTCACTATCACCAAAACCTGTTTAAACACTTCCTTCAATTGTCTGGTTTCCACACGCTACATACGAGTGTTATGGTCAATTCGAGGATTACCGGATGATACATTTGAGGGCTACCGAAATCGAAGGCTACATTCGAAGGTTACCAATAGAGACGTGCGAAACTGCCAGATTTCGTTCTGTTTTCGGATCTTGGGAAAATCCCGAAAATTCGAAAATCCGAAAACGGAACGGAACTGGGACTTTGGAGCGCGTTTTTGATTTTTAGCGAATGTTCGAGGTCATTTCGAAAAATGTTTAAAATACCTTGAACGTTTGATAAAATTCAAAAACGCGCTCTGAAGTCCCGAAATCCGAATAATCCATCCGAATTGGACAGAACATTCGGATTTCGGAACTGAGGGGATCCGGGTCTGAGTCGGACCATCTCTAGTTACCAATTAGAAAATTCGATAATTATTTAAAAACGACCTTTTAAGGTTTAAACATGACCTTCCCCCGCAATCGGGCAATTGTTTAGTTTCTACATGCTACATCCGAGGCTTATGGCCAATTCGAGGATTATAGTACGATACATTCGATGTTGACCAAAATTGAAGGCTACATTTGAGGGTTACTGAAATCGAACACTACATTTGAGGGTTACCAATAATTATCAAAAATAAGTCCGTGAGTTCGAAAAAAGTTTGAATAGTTCGGAGTTCGTACAAACTCATAAAGTTCGACCTAAACTCGGGTTCAGATCCATCCCTAGTCACAGTTTTGATTGACTGTATAGAGGGAGCTTACTCTGCCAGAATGGGGGCGATAATTATCCTTAAATATCTGGTTAGCAATGCAGGTAACAAAGTGTAAAATATATCAGTTGGGGTTTGGGGGAGGTAACTGACAATTGACCAGTTTTTTGTTTTAAGTGTGGACAAGTCCTTTTAAAATTTGGTGTTTACTCACAGTCTCTCTTGACATACACACTCAGTTTTTCAGAATTGAATATTAACTAAAATAGCTTCACTACATTTTGCAGCCACTATTAAGCGAGCTTCCTTAAGCGTGGAACCCGTTAAAGTTCCTGAAAATCCGATTTGAGCCCAATTGATTCAGAATTCTTAGAATTTACTATCAGAATTGTCTAACGAAATGTTTACATTTTTTAATTGAATGTTCCATCTTTTAATATTTGATTTTTTAACAAGTTCCGAATGTAGAACAAAGTTCCATCAGATCTTCAAAACCGAAGCCATCGCTAAACTTTATGTAACATGAATGAATGTAAAGCAGGAAGAAAAAAAACCCCAGAGCAAAACGAATCGCAAATATGTCCAATCTCATTGTCCTTTTTCTGAACCCATTTTCATTCCCTGTATCTCCTGCTGACAATTTAATTTCCCCGAGGCAACTCAATTTCCACTACCAAATCACAACTCTCTTTATTTAAAATAAATAAACGTTATCTTGTAAAATGTTACCGATTGGACAATGTTTGTTCACTTCTTTTCAAACTGGATAATAATTAATTATGTTGAGGAAACCCCACAAGGTATTTTAACTCCACTGTAACAATTCCACAGCCATCCAGAGATATTGTTATTATCACTGCCATAGAGATTGTTGGGTTGCTAAGGACACTGGTACCTCGGGATACAGTAGATACGAGGAATCGTCAACATGGATAAACTAGAGACCTTATAATCAAACATTTACATGGATGACCAAGGGTTTGCAATTCTCCAACTCAAATGGTTTGTTTGTAAACCCCAGGCGGTAACAAGAGGTGAAAATACTCCATGGACCCAACGGAATGTTACTAGGGAAGAATCTGCGGTGTTGGGCATCAATAAATGGAGAAATCTCACAAAAATACATCAATATTTTGCTTTATGGTTGGGCAACCATGTGGAACCTTGTAACAACATTGGAAAATGAGAGTTGTATGGACCGCGTCAAACCTGCCTGTCTCTGCTAACAAAGAGGAATAGGTCTGGTCACTGAAGCCCGATGGAATTTGTATTATAATTGAAAATAACTGCAGGGTTATGGTTCTTTTAAAATAGCAACCGGCTAAAGGTCCAGTATTATTCACAGGTTGCCAGATCAGGGACTCATACGTGGAGATTAACCCAGAGCCACAATCGCTTAGGGGGTAATCTCCCCACTTCGAGTTTGTGCTGGCATTGCAAACCTGTGCTAAATGTAGCGCAAACACGATTTTATGGGGTAGGAGGTGCAAATGTATCACACAGTGAGGCACAATGTTGTGTGATTGTTGTGTGCCTCCGTGTGATTGTGCTGTGCCTTTGATGTTGCTCTATCGTAGTGCATGTGAAAATGGGCAAAAGCGCAAGGCAGCGGCCTTAGTGGGGCCTTGCACATTCAGTACATACAAGTACAGTATTTTGGAGCCACCATGTGGATAAGCAGCATTTATGAGTATTATAGAAAACGTGTGTTCTGCATAGGTAAGAATGGTATCATTTAGTTTTGTTGTCCTATTAAGCCAGGAATAAGGAAGGAATCCAAACAGGAAACATTTAATAAAGTCTTATATCTTAACAGTCAAAGGAGACTTAGATGCCTTTGTGGACAGGCAAAATATCCAGGACTACAGTTTGTGACTGTATCACGTATGGGCATGTGTGATTAGTTGTGTCTTTGTTAAGTTTGGTGTAGTTGGGGGCATGGTATAGTGGGGGGTATGGTGTACTGGGGGCATGGTATACTGGGGGGCATAGTATACTGGGGGGCATGGTGTAGTGGGGGGTGTAGTGTACTGGGGGGCATGGTTGTTTTGTAGTGGGGCGTTGTTAGTATACTGGGGGCATGGGGTAGTGGTATGGGGGGCATGGTATAGTGGGGGGCATAGTATAGGGTGGGCATGGTGTTTTGGGGGGGTGTAGTGTACTGGGGGTCATGGTATATGGGGGGCCTGGTGTAGTGGGGAGGTGAAGTGTACTGGGGGCATAGTATACTGGGGGGGCTGGTGTAGTGGGAGGTGAAGTGTACTGGGGGCATAGTATACTGGGGGGGCCTGGTGTAGTGGGGAGGTGAAGTGTACTGGGGGCATAGTTACTGGGGGGGGCCTGGTGTAGGTGGGGAGGTGAAGTGTACTGGGGCATAGTAGTATACGGGGGGGTGGTGTAGTGGGGAGGTGAAGTGTACTGGGGACTAGTATACTGGGGGGCCTGGTGTGTGGGGGGGGGTGAAGTGTACTGGGGGGCATAATATACTGGGGGGGGCATGGTTGTAGTGGGGGGGTGTAGTGTACTGTTGGGCATGGTATACTGGGGGGGCATGGTGTGTAGTGGGGAGGTTGTAGTGTACTGGGGGCATAGTATACTGGGGGCAGTGTTGTAGTGGGGGGGTGTAGTGTACTGGGGGGCATAACAGAGGAATGGTACGAAACAATAGACAAAGTTAATATCAATAAAGCCCAGGACCAGATGGATTGCATCCTGGATTTTAAAAGAGTTAGTTCAGTTCTAGCTAGACCACTGTTTCTCATCTTTTCAGATTCGCTTTGGTCTGGGGATGTGCCACTGTACGGCTAGGCTAGCAAGATATTGTCTTGTTTAAAGAGGGGAATAGATTCCAGAGAAAAATATATTCTCCTCTTTACAAGGCACTGGTAAGGCTCATTTGGAATATGTGGTGCAGTTTTGGAATCCCATATACAAAAGGGAAATCTTGGAAATTGAGGCAGTTCAGAGAAGGGCAACTAAATTAATAAGGGGAAGGAGGGGCTTGAATATGCAGGCAGATTAGACAAGTTGGGGTGTTTACATCGGAAGAAGCGACGTTGTTGTGGGGACATGATAACCCTTACAAATATATTAATGGGCCATACAATGAACTCTCTGGTGCATTGATCACTAACAGGTCATATCAGGGTCATGGGGACATCCTTTAAGGTTGGAAGAAAGAAGTTTCATCTTCAGGTTAGGAAAGGTTTCTTTACAGTGAGAACGGGTGAAAATGTGGACTGTCTTCCAGCAGATGTGGTAATGGCAAGTTCATTGAATAACTTTAAAAAAAGGACTGGATAAGTTTTCTAAAACTAAAAAATATTGAGAATTACTGGTATTAAATCATATACTGTAGTTCTGGTTGGTACAGGGGTACTATATAATATTGAGAATTATGGTATTATACATATAGATCTGGTTGATCCAGGGATACTTTCCGATTGCGTTTGGAGTCAGGAAGGAATTTCCCCCCCCCTTTTTAGCTGTTTTTTTTGCCTTCTTTTGATCACTGTTAGGTAGGGTTAAAGGGCATGTCCACCCCAAAACTATAATCCCCCCAACTACTGGCCCACCATGTAGTGTAGTTTTTAATCCTACCTCACATCCAGCTCCATAGGGTTTCCGGTGTAGTGCCCCCCAAAGTCCCAAAAACTGCCCACCAGGAGGCTAGCAGGTCCATATAGGACACTGCCTGCTTCCTGGCCTCAGGTAGATTTTTGCCATGCGTACTGCAGCTCTTCTCCCCTCCTCTCCCTCCCTCTCCCTCCCTCTCCCACCCTCTTCGATTCCCTCCCCCTAGCGTAAAATGCTTTATAATAAGATTCCCCCAAGGGCTCCCAGCCCCAACCGCATATTGGTAACCTTAGGAAAGCTCCCCAAACTTTACTTACCTCTCCTCTTTCCTCCGGCGAAGTGAGCTGCCGGCAGCCGCGTCCGTGATTGGCTGCCGCTCAGCCAATCACAGACGCGGCTGCCGGTCCCGCCCCTCTGCTTGCATTTTCTAGCAAGCAGAGGGCCGGGAGCGCGGCGGAGGAAAGAGGGGAGGTAAGTAGAGTTTGGGGGGCTTTTTAAAAAAATAAATTATGCGGTTGGGGCTGGGAGCCCATGGGGAATACCATATAAAAAAAAAAAAATTCGGGTGGACATGCTCTTTAATAAAAAAAAAAAAAAAAGAGGGTGAATAGGTGGGACTTGATGGACATATGTCTTTATTCAACCTTAATTACTATGTTACTATGTTACTATGGTATACTGGGGGGCATAGTATACTGGATCAGGAACACTGATTCAGCACATTAGGACTATTATGTTAGGGTTTTTTTGTCAACCCAGTATTAACTAAGTAACATGAAAGATATGACCCATTTGATGGGGATTGAAACTCACTGCCCAAATGCAATAAAGCACATTCACAGTTCAGTCTCCATCCGAGCATTGCAGGATTCCACATGCTCATTCAATTTACTGAACTAGCCTAGCTGTTTCCAAATGCATCCTGCAGATAAATTCAAGCAGAGAGGACATTATGTTACATCTGTTGATATAGATTTGCCTAAAACATTCCTTTTAACACTGGCAGGACAGATGGGGCACTTTAAATGAGATGTTTCACCAATGTCTACAGTAGAACAGGAAATTGAAAAGCATAGACAGCCAATTGTAATTGTGCAGTAACTGCAGAACAAAAGTATTTACTGTCTGCTGGCTAGATAGATGGAAACCTCATTCCTGTCAGGTTCTGGGTGACGCGCTGTTATCTTTTCATATTGCCTCATTGCAAATCAACCAGTGCTGAAAGTCAGATTTTCCTCCTCTTAATCTTCAGCAAAGTGACGCAAGTGACAGATGATTTCTCCTTCAAAACATGAGAGACGTTAGGTACTTCCATGATATTTGACTTATATATGGAGGGTTTTCTTAAAATGTTTCCCTGCGTTATATCCTACACACTAGCTAGTAGATTTGATTTTATTATATTGTCATTCAACACCTTATGCCTATACCGTTACAGACTGCAATCCTGCTATTGGAAACCTGGACATATAGTGGCTCATTTTACCCAGAGCTGCTTTCGCAATTCGATATCGTGTTTGCGAACATGGGTGAATCTCAGAAAGGGTTTCACTCACTGTGGGATTTTAACGCCAGCTATTATATATTGATATGGAATCGTGAGCTTCGGATGCACGGGTGTGTTTTGCGTAAGCCGCGCATCCAACGCTAATATTGTGTAAACGGTAGCGAACCGGTTAGAGCAACTTTAACTCCATATATTTGCCCAGAGTCTCTGGGTGAATCCCCCCCATAGACTTTATCTATTTTAAAACTAAAGGGTATCTCCACTGGTAAAATAATTTTTTGGTACTCAGTTTTATTGAAGAACAGGAGGTAAAGGAGCTGTGTCTTACCTCCCGTTCTTCAGTAAAACGTTCAGGAGCCAGGAGGAAGGTAAGGAACTTACCCAGTCTCTCGCTCCTCTGCCGCGTCCACTGACAGATCCCGACGGACTTTGTACGATGTGCGCATGCGGGTAGATCGAGTAAGAAATCAAGTTGAAAGTAATTGCCCCAACAATCTTCCCTTGACCTGTGTGATTTCCACTCCCACCCCAATGATGTAAGAATATACAGTATTAAACCATCAATATTCAGATTGCAGAAATGTCTGTGTGGTGCAGAGAAATTCACCGATTAACACTTTCCTAGTAGCAGTGTTGTAATGTTAAGGTCTCTAACTCTCCCTGACAGCTGCAGCAATATTAGTGAAAAGTGTTCCTTCTTAAAGGGAATGTTGGAGGGTAGGAAGAGTGTGTTTTTGTTTATGCTGTATGTACAAAAACAACACGGTACAGAGCTGTAGGGGGAGGATAATGAAGTGAACTTGATCTTATCACAGCTCTGTGCAATGCATTTCTTAGTAGTGTACCGATTTAAAGGGTCAGGATTGCCTTATCAGTAAAACACGTACACTCATACAATACAGCGCAAGAAAGAAATACTGTATCACATTTGTACCACTTTATACAATCCAACATTTACCTTTAAATAAGTAAAATACTGAGAAATGCATTGCACAGAAATGTGCTAAGATCAGGGTCATTACATTATCCCCCCCCCCCATTAAGTGTACATGTTAAAGGGGAATGTTGGAGGGTATGTCACTAGCAGCTCTGCACCATGTTGTTTCTATAACTGTACATGTTAAAGGGAATGTTGGAGGGTATGTCACTTGCAGCACTGCACCATGTTGTTTCTATAACTGTACATGTTAAAGGGAATGTTGGAGGGTATGCCACTTGCAGCTCTGCACCATGTTGTTTCTATAACTGTACATGTTAAAGGGAATGTTGGAGGGTATGTCACTAGCAGCTCTGCACCATGATGTTTCTATAACTGTACATGTTAAAGGGAATGTTGGAGGGTATGTCA
>CM033475.1:211697875-211741227 GCA_019447015.1 Hymenochirus boettgeri | reverse complement strand
TTATACAATCCAACATTTACCTTTAAATAAGTAAAATACTGAGAAATGCATTGCACAGAAATGTGCTAAGATCAGGGTCATTACATTATCCCCCCCCCCATTAAGTGTACATGTTAAAGGGGAATGTTGGAGGGTATGTCACTAGCAGCCCTGCACCATGTTGTTTCTATAAGTGTACATGTTAAAGGGGAATGTTGGAGGGTATGCCACTTGCAGCACTGCACCACGTTGTTTCTATAAGTGTACATGTTAAAGGGGAATGTTGGAGGGTATGTCACTTGCAGCACTGCACCATGTTGTTTCTATAAGTGTACATGTTAAAGGGGAATGTTGGAGGGTATGTCACTAGCAGCTCTGCACCATGTTGTTTCTATAACTGTACATGTTAAAGGGAATGTTGGAGGGTATGTCACTTGCAGCACTGCACCATGTTGTTTCTATAACTGTACATGGGTTAAAGGAATGGTGGAGGGTATGTAACTTGGCAGCTCTGCACAGTTGTTCTATAATGTACAGGTTGTTAAAAGGGAATGTTGGAGGGTTATGTCACTTGGCAAGCTCTGCACCAGGTTGGTTCTAAAGTGTAATAGTAAAGGGAATGTTGCTTCTTCTCGAGGGATTTTTCCTGGCAGCACTGCACCGTGTTTTTCTATAACTGTACATGTTAAAGGGAGAGGAAGTTGGAGGGTATGTCACTTGCAGCCTCTGCACCATGTGCTTCTATACGTGACATGTTTAAAGGGGAATGTTGGAGGTATGCCCTTGCAGCTTATGCACAATATTGTTTCTATAACGCTACATGTTAAAGGGGAAGGTTGGAGGGTTTAGTCACTTGCAGCTCTGAACATGTTGCTCTCTATAAGTGTAACATGTTAAAGGGGAATGTTGGAGGGTACATGCCACTTGCAGCTCTGCACCATATTGTTTCATAAGTGGACATGTTAAAGGGGAATGTGGAGGGTATGCCACTTGCAGCTCTGCACCATATGGTTTCTATAACTGTACATGGTAAAGGGAATGTTGGAGGGTATAGTCACTTGCAGCTCTGCCACCTATTGTTTCTATAATGTACATGTTAAAGGGAATGTTGGAGGGTATGCCACTTGCGCTCTGCACAATGGTGCTTTATAAGGACATGTTAAAAGGGGAATGTTGGAGGGTATGTCACTTGCAGCCTGCCACCATGTTGCTTTATAGTGTACATGTTAAAGGGGAATGTTGGAGGGTATGCCAACTTGAGTCCCTCTGCACAATGTTGTTTGCTATAGTGTCCATGTTAAAGGGGAATGTTGGAGGGTATGGCACTTGGGCAGCAATGCACCGTGGTGGTTCTATATACTGTACATGTTAAGGGGAATGTTGGAGGGTATATGTCACTTCAGCTCTGTACACACATGTGCGTTCTAGAAGTGTACAATGTTAAAGGGGAATGTTGGGGGTCATGTAACTTGCAGCCTGCCACCATGTTGCTTCTGAGTAACTGTACATGTTAAAGGGAATGTTGGAGAGGATTGCCACTAGCAGGATCTGCACCATGTTTGTTTTATAAGTGTAATGTTTGAAAGGGGGAATTGTTTGGAGGGTATGTCACTAGCAGCTCTGCACCTGTGTTTTACTAGAGTTCATGTTTAAAGGGATGTGAGTGGTAGGGGTATATGCCACTGTGAGCTCTGCCACCTGTTGCTTCTATAAATCTGTCATGTTTAAAGGGAATGTTGGAGGGTTTATGTCACTAGCAGCTCTGCACCATGTTGCTCAAACTGTACATTGAAGGGAATGTTGGAGGGTATGTCACTAGCAGCTCTGCACATGTTGTTTCTATAACTGTACATGTTAAAGGGGAATGTTAGGAGGGTTAATGTCACTAGCGCTTGACGCCATGTTGTTTCTATAACTGTACATGTTAAAGGGGAATGTTGGAGGGGATGTCACTAGCAGCTCTGCACCAGTTGTTTCTATAACTGTAATGTTAAAGGGGAATGTTGGAGGGTATGTCACTAGCAGCTCTGCACATGTTGTTTCTATAAGATGTACATGTAAATGGAATGTTGGAGGGTATGTCACTTGCAGCCTGCACCATGTGTTTCTATAAGGTACATGTTAAGGGAATGTTGGAGGGTATGCCACTTGCAGACGTGCACCATGTTGTTTCTATAAGTGTAATGTTAAAGGGGAATGTGGGAGGGTATGTCACTGCAGCTCTGCACCATGAGTGTTTCTATAAGCTGTACATGTTGAAGGGGAATGTTGGAGGGTAATGCCACTTGCAGCACTGCACCATGTTGTTTCTATAAGTGTACAGTTAAAGGGGAATGTTGGAGGGTATGCACTTGCAGCCTGCACCATTATTGTTCTATAAGTGTACATGTTAAAGGGGAATGTTGAGGGGTATGCCATTGCAGCTCTGCACCATGATGTTTCTATAAGTGTACATTTAAAGGGGAAGTTGGAGGGTAGTCACAGCAGCTCTGCACCATGATGTTTCTATAAGTGTACATGTTAAAGGGAATGTTGGAGGTATGTCAATGCAGCACTTGCACCATGTTGTTTCTATAAGTGTACATGTTAAAGGGAATGTTGGAGGGTTATGCCACTTGCAGACTCACACATGTTGTTCTATAAGTGTACATGTTAAAGGGAATGTTGGAGGGTATGCCACTTAGCAGCATCTGCACCAGTGTGTTTCTAAGGTACATGTTTATAAGGGGAATGTTTGGAGGGTATGTCACTTGCAGCTCTGCACCATATTGTTTCAATAAGTGTCATATTAAAGGGAATTTGGAGGTATGTCACTAGCACTCTGCACCATGTTGTTTCTATAAGTGTACACTGTTAAAAGGGAAATGTTGGAGGGTATGCCTAGCAGCTCTGCACCAATGATGTTTCATAAGTGTACATGTTAAAGGGAATGTTGGAGGGTATGTCAATTGCAGTCATGCACCATATTGTTTTCTATAAGTGTACATGTAAAGGGGAATGTTGGAGGGTATGTCACTGCAGCTCTGCACCATGTTGTTCTATATGTTACATGTTAAAGGGGAATGTGGAGGTATGCCACTTGCGCTCTGCAACCAAGATGTTTTATAAGTACATGTTAAAGGGGAATGTGGAGGGTATGCACTGAGCTCTGCACCATGTTTTTCTATAAGTACATGTTAAAGGGGAATGGTGGAGGGTAGTCACTTGCAGCTCTGCACCATGAGTTTCTATAAGTGTACATGTTATAGGGGAATGTTGGGGGTATGCATATGCAGCTCTGCACCATATGTTTCTATAAGCTGTACATGTTAAAGGGGATGTTGGAGGGTATGTCACTGCAGCCGCAACATGTTTTTCTATAAGTGTACATGTTAAAGGGGAGTGTTGGAGGGTATGCACTTGCAGCTCTGCACCATTGTTGTCATAAGTGGACATGTTAAAGGGGAATGTTGGAGGGTATGTCACTGCACTCGCACCTTTTGTTTCTATAAGTTACTATTAAAGGGATGTTGGAGGTATGTCACTAGCAGCTCTGCACCTGATGTGTTCTATAAGTGTACATGTTAAGGGGAATTGGAGGTATGTCACTATGCAGATCTGCACCATGATTGTTTCTATAAGTGTACATGTTAAAGGGAATGTTGGAGGGTAGCCACTTGCAGCATCTGACCATGTTGCTTCTATAAGTGTTCATATTAAAGGGGAATGTTGGAGGGTATGTCACTGCAGCTCTTGCACCATTTTCTTAAGTGTGTACATGTTTAAAGGGGAATGTTGGAGGGTATGCCACTTGCAGCACGCACCATTGTTGTTTCTATAAGTGTACATGTTGAAGGGGAATGTTGGAGGGTATGCCACTTGCAGCTCTGCACCATGTTGTTTCCTATAAGTGTACATGTTAAAGGGGATGTTGGAGGGTATGTCACTATGCAGCTTCTGCACCATGTTTCTATAAGTGTTACATGTTAAAGGGGAATTGTATGTAGGGTATGTCACTAGCGCTCGCACCATGAGTTTCTATAAGTGTACATGTTAAAGGGAATGTGGAGGGTATGTCCTAGCAGCTCTGCACCAGTGTTGTTCTATAAGTTAGGCTATTAAAGGGGAATGTTGGAGGGTATGTCATTGCAGCTCTGCACCATATATGTTTCTATAATGTACATTAAGGGAAGGTTGGAGGGGTATGCTCACTTGCAAGTTCTCTGCACCATGTTGTTTCTAGAAGTGTCACTGACATACTATAAAGGTGAATTGTTGGAGGGATATTGTCACTTGCAGCTCTGCACATAGTTTGTTTTTATAAGTGTACATGTGTAAAGGGAATGTTGGGGTATTCACATAGCAGCTCTGCACCATGTGTTTCTATAAGTGTACATGTTAAAGGGGAATGTTGGAGGGTATGTCACTAGGCAGATCTGCACAGGTTGTTTCTATAAGTGTACATGTAAGGGAATGTTGGAGGGTATGTCACTTGCAGCTACTGCACCCATGTTGTTTTTATTAGTGTACATGTAAAGGGGACATGTTGGAGGGTTATTCACTAGCAAGCTCTGCACCATGTGTTTCTATAAGGTACACTGTTGAAGGGGAATGTTGGAGGGTATGCACTTAGCAGCTCTGACCATTGTGTGTCTATAAGTGTACATGTTAAAGGGGAATTGTTGAGGTATGTCACATAGCAGCTACTGCACCATATTGTTTCTATAAGTTACATGTGAAAGGGGAATGTTGGAGGGTTATGCACTGCAGCTCTGCACCATGTTGTTTCGATAAGTGTAATATTAAAGGGGAATGTTGGAGGGGTGCACTTGCAGTCCTCACATTTGTAAGGTACTTAGGTGAGTATACTGGCAGCTCTGACACATATTGTTTCTATAATGGTACAGTTTTTATTAAAGGGGAATGGTGGAGGGCTATGCCACTTGCAGCTCTGCACCATGAGTGTTTCATAAGTGTACATGTTAAAGGGGAATTTTGGAGGTATGTCACTTGCAGCTCTTGCACCATGTTGTTTCTATAAAGGGTGTGTAATGTTAAAGGGGATGTTGGAGGGTTATGCACTAGCAAGCTCTCACCATGTTGTTCTCATAGGTAATGTTAAAGGGGAGTGTTGGAGGGTATGCCACTTGGGCCTGTCAGCTCATAAGTGTACTTGGGAGGGACCCCATGCACCATTGTTTCATAAGTACCATGTAAAGGGGATGTTGGAGGGGTATATGTACACTTGCAGCTCTGCACCATGTATGTTCATTAAGTGTACATGTTAAGGGGAAGTTGAGGGTATGTCACTACGGCTCTCTACCATGTTGTTCTAAAGTGTACATGTTAAAGGGGATGTGTTGGAGGGTTACTGCCACTAGACAGTGGCTACCATGTTGTTCTGATAAGTGTACGACTTTACCCGAAGGCGGTTCCATATTGTTTGGATGGTAGCTCCACTAGTATTTAGCCGATTCTCGGCCCCCACTCGGACCCTCTTGCCTTTTTCTAAAGTGTACATATTTAAAGGGGAATGTTGGAGGGTATGGTCACTGCAGCTCTGCACCAGTGCTTGTATCGAATGTTGGTATTGTCCTACAGCCTGACATGATGTACATAGCTTATTTGTATGAAGGGAATGTTGGAGGGTATGTCACTGCAGTTCTGCACCATGTTGTTTGCTATAAGTGTAATATTAAAGGGGAATGTTGGAGGGTATGTTCCCCACTTGCTCGGTGCACATCATTGTTCTATAAGTGTACATGATTGAAAGTGGGAGTTGGAGGGTATGCCACTAGAGACTATTGCACCATGTATATGTTTCTATAAGTGTACATATGTAAAGGGGATATGTTGGAGGGTATTGTCACTTGCCAGCATCTGCACCAGGTTGTTTCTATAAGGTACATGTTAAAGGGGGGGAATGTTGGGGGTATGTCCTAGCAGCTCTGCACCATGAGTTTCATAAGTGTACTGTTTAAGGGGAATGTGGGGTATGTCAATGCAGCTCTGCACCATGTTGTTTCTATAAGTGTACATGTTTAAAGGGAATGTTGAGGGTTATGCTCACTTGCAGCCTGCCCAATTGTTTCTATATAGTGTACATGTAAAGGGCGAGTTGGAGGGTATGTCACTTGCAGCTGCACCAATGGGTTTCTATAAGTGTACATGTATAAGGGAATGTGGGAGGGATGTCACTTAGCCAGCATCTGCACCATGTTGTTCTATAAGACTGTACATATTTAAAGGGGAATGTTGGAGGGGTTATGCCACTTTGCAGACTCTGCACATGATGTTTCTATAAGTGTACATGTTAAAGGGAATTGGAGGGTATGCCACTTGCAGGCTCTGCACCATATGTTTCTAAGGTACAGTTAAAGGGAAGTTGGAGGGGTATGTCACTTGCAGCTACTGCACCATAGTTGTGTCTAGAAGTGTACATATTTAAAGGGGAATGTTGGGGGGGTATGCCACTTGAAGCCTCAGCACCATGATGTTCTAAGGTTACATGTTTAAAGGGGAATGTTGGAGGGTGAGTCCACTTTAAAAAGCGTCTGCACCATGATGTTTCTATATAGTGAATGTTAAAGGGAATAGTTGGGAAGCGGTATGTCCACTGCAGCTTGCACCATGTTGTTTCTATAAGTGTACATGATTAAAGGGGAAGTTGCGACGGGTATGCAATTGCAGCCTCTGCACCATGATGTTTCATATAGTGTACATGTTAAAGGGGAACTTTGAGAGGGTATGTCACATAGCAGCTTGCACCATGATGTTCTATAAGGTACATGTTAAAGGGGCAATATGGAGCGGGGTATGTCACTAGCAGCTCTGCACATGTGTTCCAGTAAGTGTACATGTTAAAGGGGATGTTGGAGGTGTATGTCACTAGCAGCTATGCACAAGTGTTTCTATAGTGTACATGTTTAAAGGGGAATATTGGGAGGGTATGTCACTGCAGTCTGCACCATGTGTTTTTCATAATGGTACATGTTAAAGGGAATGTTGGAGGGTTATGTCACTAGCAGCTATCTGCACACATGTATGTTTCTATAAGTGTGAATGTAAAGGGGAAAGGTTGTGAGGGTATGTCACTGCAGCCTCTGCACCAGATGTTTCTATAGTGTACAGGTTAAAGGGGAGTTGGAGGGTTATGTCACTAGCAGCTCTGGCACCATGTGTGTCTTAAGTGTACATGTTAAAGGGGATGTTGGAGGGTATGCAATAGCAGCTCTGCACAGTTGTTGTTCTATAAGGTACATGGTAAAGGGGAATGTGGTAGGGTATGTCACTAGAGTCTGCACCATGATGTTTCTATAGTTGAATGTTAAAGGGGATGTTGAGGGTATTGCCGCACTTGCAGTCGCACAATGATGTTTCTATAAGGTACACAGTTAAAGGGGAATGTTGGAAGGGTAGTAGACTAGCAAGCTCTGCACCATGTTGTTATATTAAGTGTACATGTTAAAGGGGAATGTTGAGGGTTTATGTCAACTAGCAGCTCTGCACCATGTGTTCTATAAGTGTAACTTTAAAGGGGGATGTTGTGAGGGGGTTGTCACTTGCAGCTCGGCACATGTTGTTTCTATCAAGTGTACATTATAACGGGGAAGGATTGTGGAAGGTATGTCACTAGCAGCTTCTGCACCATGTTGTTTCTACTAAGGTAATGTTAAAGGGGAATGGGAGGGTATGCACTGAGCATGATCTCACCCAATGTTGTTCCTATAAGTGTACATGTAAAGGGAATGTTGAGGAGGGTGACCTGCCTGCACGTCGCACCATGTTTGTTTCTATAAGTGGACATGTAAAGGGGAATGTTGGAGGGTATTGTTCACTTGAGCAGCTCTGCACCATGATGTTTCTATGAGTGTAACAGTTAAAGGGGAATGTGGGGGTATGCACTTGCAGCTCTGCACATGTGTTTCATAAGTGTACATGTTTTTTTTTAGGGAAGAAGGAGGGGAAATGTTGGATGGGTATGCCACTCTTGCAGCACTGAACCCATGTTTTCTTAAGTGTAACATGTTGAAGGGGAATGTGTGAAGGGTATGTCCACTTGCAGCCTGCACCATGTGGTTTCTATAAAGTGTACATGTGTTTTAAAGTAGAAGTGGGAGAGGTATGTCACGTTAGCTGAACCATGATGTTCTAGAAGTGTACATGTTAAAGGGAGAAGTGTTGGAGGGTATGGCCACTTCAGCACTACCATGTTATTGTTCTATAAGGTAATGTTGTGAGGGGAATGTTGAGGGTTGCACTTGACAGCACTGCAACATGTTGTTCTATAACGTGTACATGTAAAGGGAATGTTGGAGGGATTACGCCACTTGCAGCCTGCCACCATGTTGTTTTTAGGTACATGTTAAAGGGGAGTGTTGGAGGGTGCACTAGCATGACCATTTCTATGTAACTTAAGGGAGTGGCAGGTTAGCTGCGCTCTGCACCATGTTGTTTCTATAAGTGTACATGTTAGAAGGGGAATGTTGAGGGTAGGCCACTGCAGCACTGCACCATGTTTGTTCTATAAGTGTACATGTTAAAGGGATATTTGGAGGGATGCCACTTGCCGCACTGCACCATGTGGTTTCTATCAAGGTAATGTTAAAGGGGATGGATGTTGGAGGGATAGGTCACTTGCAGCTTCATGCACCAATGTTGTTTCTTATAAGTTAATGTTAAAGGGGAATGTTTGGAAGGGTTAGTGCACTTGCAGCTCTGGCACCATGTTGTTTCTGATAAGTGTACATGTTAAAGGGGAATGTTGAAGGGTTATGCACTAGCAGCTCTGCACCATGTTGTTTATATAGTGTACATGTTTAAAGGGGAATATTGGAGGGTATGCCACTTGCAGCACTGCACCATGTTGTTTCTGCTAAGTGACAGTTAAAGGGGAATGTTGGAGGGTAGTCACTTGCAGCTCTGCACCAGGTTGTTTCATAAGTGTACATGTTAAAAGGGGAATGTTGGAGGGTATGCCAAATTGCAAGCACTGCACATGATGTTTCTATAAGTGACATGTTAAAGGGGAATGTTGGAGGGTATGCCACTTGCAAGCACTGCACCATAGTTGTTTGTATAAGTGTACATGTTAAAGGGGAATGTGGAGGGTATGTCACTGCAGCACTGCACCATGGTTTCTATAAGTGTACATGTTAAAGGGGAATGTTGGAGGGTTTTTAGGTATGTCACTTGCAGCACTGCACCATGTTGTTTTATAAGTGTACATGTTAAAGGGAATGTTGGAGGGTATGTCACTTGCATCTGCACCATGATGTTTCTATAAGTGTACATGGTTAAAGGGAATGTTGGAGGGTATGTCACTTGCAGCATCTGCACCATGATGTTGTCTATAAGTGTACATGTTAAAGGGAATATGGAGGGTATGTACTTGCGCACTGGCACCATGTGTTTCTATAAGTGTAATGTTAAAGGGGAATGTTGGAGGGTATGTCCATTGCAGCACTGCACCATGTGTTTCTATAAGTGTACATGTTTAAAGGGGAATGTTGAGAGGGTATGTCACTTGCAGCACGGCACCATGTGTTTCTATAAGTGTACATGTTAAAGGGGAATGTGGAGGGTCGTTGTCCTGCCAGCACTGCACACATGTTGTTTCTATAAGTGTACATGTTAAAGGGGAATGTTGGAGGGTTATGCCACTTGCAGATCTGCACCAGATTGTTCTATAAGTGTACATGTTAAGGGGAATGTTGGAGGGTATGTCACTTGCAGCACTGCACCAGTTGTTTCATAAAGTGTACATGTTAAAGGGAATGTTGGAGGGTATGTCACTTGCAGCTCTGCACCATGATGTTTCTATAAGTGTACATGTTAAGGGGAATGTTGGAGGGTATGTCACTAGCAGCATGCCACATGTGTTTCTATAAGTGTACATGTTAAAGGGAATGTTGGAGGGTATGTCACTAGCAGACTCTGCACCATGATGTTCTATAAGTGTACATGTTAAAGGGGAATGTTGGAGGGTTGATGTCACTTGCAGCACTGACACCATGTTGTTTCTATAACTGTACATGTTAAAGGGAATGTTGGAGGGATGTCACTTGCAGCACTGACACATGATGTTTCATAAGGTAACATGTTAAAGGGAATGTTGGAGGGTATGTCACTTGCAGCACTGCACCATGATGTTTCTATAAGTGTAACATGTAAAAGGGGAAGTTGGAGGGTATGTCACTATGCAGCACTGCACCATGTTGTTTCTATAAGTGTACATGTTAAAGGGGAATGTTGGAGGGTATGTCACTTGCAGCTACTGGCACCATGATGTTTCTATAAGTGTACATGTTAAAGGGGAATGTTGGAGGGTATGTCACTTGCAGCATGCACCATGATGTTTCTATAAGGTACATTGTTAAAGGGGAATGTTGGAGGGTTATGTCACTTGCAGCACTGCACCATGAGGTTTCTATAAGTGTACATGTTAAAGGGGAATGTTGGGGTATGTCACTAGCAGCTCTGCACCATGTGTTTCTATATAAAGTGTACATGTTAAAGGGAATGTTGGAGGGTATGTCACTAGCAGCTCTGCACCATGATGTTTCTATAAGTGTACATGTTAAAGGGGAATGTTGGAGGGTAAGTCACTTGCAGCTCTGCACCATGTTGTTTCTATAAGTGTACATGTTAAAGGGGAATGTTGGAGGGTATGTCACTTGCAGCACTGCACCATGATGTTTTTTATAAGTGTACATGTTAAAGGGGAATGTTGGAGGGTATGTCACTAGCAGCTCTGCACCATGATGTTTCTATAAGTGTTACATGTAAAGGGAATGTTGGAGGGTATGTCACTTGCAGCTCTGCACATGTTGTTTCTATAAGTGTACATGTTAAAGGGGAATGTTGGAGGGTATGTCACTTGCAGCATGCACCATGATGTTTTTTAAGTGTACATATGTTAAAGGGGGAATGTTGGAGGGTGATGTTCACTTGCAGCTCTGCACCATGTTGTTTCTATAAGTGTACATGTTAAAGGGGAATGTTGGAGGGTATGTCACTAGCAGCTCTGCACCATGATGTTTCTATAAGTGTACATGTTAAAGGGGGAATGTGTGGAGGGTAGGTCACTTGCAGCTCTGCACCATGATTTCTATAAGTGTACATGTTAAAGGGGAATGTTGGAGGGTATGTCACTTGCAGCACTGGCAACCATTGATGTTTCTATGAGGTACTATAAAGGGGAATGTTGGAGGGTATGTCACTTGCAGCTCTGCACCATGATTGTTTCTATAAGTGTACATGTTAAAGGGGAATGTTGGAGGGTATGTCACTAGCAGCTCTGCACCATGATGTTTCTATAAGTGTACATGTTAAAGGGGAATGTTGGAGGGTATGTCACTTGCAGCACTGCACCATGTTGTTTCTACAAGTTTACCAATTAAAGGAGATTTGTTGGAGGGGATGCATTCATGTTTTATAAAATTGATGCAGCAAAAAAAGCAATGTGCTAAGTTCAGGATCACTTCAATATGCTGCGCCTGCAGCTCTGTGCTGTTTTGTTTTATTAGGGAACCATATAAAGTGATCAGTACAATTCTACTGGGGTTGCCACCTTTCACTTTAAGACCCAAAGCCTTATGAAATTGACCTGCTGCAGTGTTTAGTGCCATTACATTAAATACATGCTGTATGGCTACAATGAAATCAATGCAGCTAGCATTACACTTCTAAATGTACATTGCAGCAATATACACTAATATACATGGAGAAATAAACATATTAAGGGCTAGGGATTTTTCTGCATTTGAGCTTGCGGTTTATTCAAATCATTGGAATCGCGGCAATACACCGAAAACGCTTGTTTTCAGGTGCATTGCGGTTGCGATTTGTGTTCCGCATTTTAAATCTCAATCGCATGCGTTTTCCAATGCTTAATGAAAAAAACGCATGCGCAAACTGCATGCGATTCCGTGTGCGATTGCGTTTGCGTTGCAATGTGGCCTTGCCCTTAAAGTCAGTCTTCTGCAGAAATGCTCAAAAATATACAAGGTTAACAGGTTGCTTCATAAATGCACATGAAAAGCATCTACCCCCACTCTGTTTGAGCAGCAAGACAGAGGCCACACTAAATGTGCACACGCTTCCCTGTAAGTTCTGTGAATCGCACCACAAATGGTGAAAGCATGTGCTCCGATCATCAGAACGCAGCTCAATGGGACCCAGCGCCCATCTAGTGTGGCCAGTCCAACTGACCAACACTAATGTGCGCTTTTTAACAAGAAATCATATCGCAGGTCAACTGTTACATGCAGCTTTTGTGGGAAACAACACAAGGCACCTAGTTAGCATGTGCAGAAGGAGTTTTGGCTCCAGGACCACCAGGAAGAGGCAACATTAGAAGGCAGCTGTGACATCACAGATTGCCAGTACCCTGACATGTTCTATAAATGATTTCTACACTAACAGGCTGAATTTAGAAGTGAGAGACAAATGGTTTTACTAAGTGACAATTATAAAGTCTGTAGAGATGCTTTGGAATTTAGGGTTTCATTCTCCTTTAAATGTGTCTGGGTGCATTTTTTTAGTGATGTCACTATGACATCTAAAAAAGCATTGCCCTTGGTGTGATGTATTATTCTATATCTTTAAATAGTGTTCAAACGTGTCTGGGTGTATTTTATATTGATGTCACTATCACATCAGTATGACATCATAATTTTGCCCAGATTTGCATTTTCATTAAAAAAAAAGAATTGAACTTGATAATTTGTCAGGGAGATTCAATAGAAGTTCTTATTGTTAACATTGGTGCTAAATTTGCCGCAACCAATCAGATGTTAGCTTTCAAATGTTAAATAATTTCTGATTGGTGGGGGCAAAATTAGCACCATTTTTAATGATAAGAACTTTTATTGAATAACCCTGTATATCTTTTAAAAATATTCAAATGTGTCTGGCTGATTTTTTTTTTTTTCGTGATGTCACAATGACATTAGCATGACATTATAATTTTGTACAGATTTGGATTTTGGATTTTGAACTCCCCAAAAAAGCATTGCATTTAGTGTGTTTTCTTATTCTGTTTCTATACTATACTGTATTCTATACATTGCATATGGTGCTACTTCTTTTCCATATCTTTTAATAGTGTTGAAATGTGCCTGGGTGCATTTTTAGTGATGTCAGTGTGTAATCAGCTTAACAGCATCATTTTGCACCAATTTGGATTTTGACCCTATAAAACATTGTGATTTCTTATTCTATATCTTTTAATAGTGTTTAAATCTGTCTGGGTGCATTTTTAATAATGTCAATATGACACCAGCATGACATAATTTTGCACAGATTTCCCTATGATATCAACATGACATAATTTTGCACAGATTTGAAATTTTGCCAAATGTGTCTGGGTGTATTTTTTTGTGATGTCACTATGACATCAGAAGGACATCATCATTTTGCACAGACTTGCATTTTGACTATAAAAAAATTTGGACTTGGTGCAACTTCCTTTTCTTTATCTTCTAATAGTGTTCAAATGAGTCTGGGTGCATTTTTAGTGATGTCACTATAACATCAGCATGACATCATAATTTGTCACTTTGTATTTGACCCCCCCTAAAAAGCATTGTACTAAGTGCGTCTTATTCTGTATTCTATTATAATGTACTATTCTATACATTGCACCTTGGTGCAACTTCTTCATTTATATCTTTTAATAGTGTTCATATGTTTCTGGGAGCATTTTTAGTGATGTCACTATGACAACAGCATGATATAACTTTGCACAGATTTAGATTTTTACCAAAAAAGCATTGCACCTACTGTGTCTTCCTATTCTGGATTCTATACAATACTGTACTTAGTGGAAATTCTTATTCTATAACTTTAAATAGTGTTCAAATGTGTCTGGTGCATTTTTTAGTGATGTCACTATGACATCAGCATGACATCATTATTCGTAACAGATTTGGATTTTGACCCCCCAAAAATGTTGCAGTTAGTGCATTTTCTTATTCATATTCTATACATTGCACTTTGTGTGACTTCTTAATCTATTTCTTTTAAAAGTGTTCAAATGTGTCTGGGTACATTTTTAGTGATGTCACTATGACATCAGCATGACATCATAATTTTGCACAGATTTAGATTTTGACAAAACAAGCATTGCATGTATTGTGTCTTCCCCTATTCTGTATTCTATACTATACTGCATTTGGTGTGAAATTCTATCTATCTATATATTGTATCTATCTATCTATCTATCTACCTATATATCTATCTATATATATATATATATATGTATGTATATGCTTGTGAAGGTTCTCATTCATCAGGTCATGGTATATCTGTTTGTATTCAATTAGAATCAACTGGACTTGAAATGTAGTTCTTGAAGACGTTTCGCTAGTCATCCGACTGGCTTTCTCAATTCAGAATGACTGCGACAAGAATCTGTGGCAATTAGTACCCTGAAACTCCAATTAGATATCACAGCCAGGTTGGTAAGGTGTTGTGATTAGGATAGTGGCTAAGAGGTGTTATAGGAACGGCCAGGAAGGTGTTTAAAACAGCATTGTACATGGCAGACAGTTGTCATGGTCATCCATATGTAGCAGGGGTCTCGAGAATTAAGAAGAATTTTCAAAAAACATCGTTATCCCTGTCTGCTTTAAACCGAACAACACACTGAGGCAGCCAATTGGTAATCCGAAAGACCCAATACCAAAACACAAGAAAAGCGAACATCATATATGCAGTGCAGTGCAGTGAAGAATGCTCTGATTTGTATGTGGGGAGGAGACCCAAACAGCAACTGCATCAACGTATGGCCCAGCACAGAAGAGCCAATTCCTGGGTCAGGACTCAGCCGCGTATTCTGTATCTTAAGGATAAAGGACTACCTTTGAAGAGTTGTAATGTTAACATACTGGCGAAGGAACGTGACTGGTTCAAGAGAGGTGTTAGGAGGCCATTTGTGAAAATAAAGAAACCAAGCTAAATAGAGGTGGGGGGGTTCGACACCAACTGTCTGCCATGTACAATGCTGTTTTTAACACCTTACTCTGGGCGTTCCTATAACACCTCTTAGCCACTATCTAATCACACCCTTAACACCTGGCTGTGATATGCTAATTGGGATTTTCAGGGTACATAATTGCCACAGACTATGGTTACACATTCATTCTGAATTGAGAAAGCCAGTCGGATGACTAGCGAAACGTCTTCAAGAACTACATTTCAAGTCCAGTTGATCTAATTGAATACAACAGATATATGTATGTATACTGTATATATCTTTAAATAGTGTTCAAATGTGTCTGGTGAATGTTTTTATTGATGTCACTATTACAGCATGACATCATTATTTGTTATAGATTTGAGGTTTTACTGGAGAAAGCAATGCACTTGGTGCAACTTCTTATTCTATATCTATTTATAATGATTAAATGTGTCTGGGTGCATTTGTTTAGTGATGTCACTATGATATCAGTGTGACATCATAGGATTGCATAGATGAAATTTTGGCCCAAAAAAGCATTACACTTGGTGTGACTTCTTATTTTATATCTTCTAATAGTGTTCAAAAAATGTATGGGTGCATTTTTAGTGATGTAACTATGACATCAGCATGACATCCTTTTTTTTTAAAAGATTTGAATTTTGACCCTAAAACGCATTGCACTTGGTGTAATTTCTTATTCTACATCTTTTAAAAGTGTTCAAATGTGTTGGGGTGTATTTTTTTAGTGATGTCACTTTGAGATCGGCATGACATCATCTTTTTTTATAGATTTGGACATAGAAAAGCATTGCACTTGGTGCATTTTCTTATTCTATATACTTAGCGGTTTTATGCCAAGCGGTTTAGGTCCTCACTCTGGGTACGAAGTATGTCAGGAAGAAGAGGAGTGCAGGGGGGGGGGTATAGTTCTCTTACTGCATAACATAGATTTTTTTCAGCACCCACTTAGTTTCACTTTATAATGCCACCAATTTCATTCAAAGCCAGGCTTTTACAGATTTAGAGATTACTTACATTTGAGCAAGAAAAATATTGTAAAATACATGTATTATATAGCAGACCATGTTGCAGTCCAAGTTACGTATTTACTTGAGACAGAATCCATTTCATAGCCCTCTGACTTGGCTGGTTCCTTGAAGGAACAAATATGCTTTATACTAGAAAGAGAATGATGGTATCTTGGGAGATAAAAAGAGGTGGTGGATGGAGGTGGCTGTTTTGTAGCTGGAAATTAAAAGCCTTGTGATTTCAAATGAGCGAAGCACAAAGACAAAACAATAGAGCAGCTTCGTTTCCCCAGAACCATAGAAAAATTAATGTCACGCTTGCTGACAGCTCTGGATGTTCAGAGAATGCAGAATGTCAGGCGCTAAGAGAAAAGCTACGGACGAGAAAGCTCCATCACTCTAAACATTGTTGGGTTGACTGGGGTCTGGGTACCAAGTAGGGTCCTAAGCGTGCAAAATATTAAATATTTAATTTCTTAAGAAAAATATTGAAACCAAATAGCTAACTTTGGATGTAGGACCAGTGGTTTGGGTAACTTGGGTTAATATCTCTTCTTTCCACAATTCCTAGTGCATCACTTCTCATTCCTCAACACATGCAATTCTATAGACTAAAACCTAGCTTTGGATATAAGGGGAGCCCTAGCTGCAATCATATTACTTCTGGGCAGACTCTCACCTGTAAACAATTGCAGTCCTTGTTGAATCAGGATGTTTGGGAGGGACACAGAGTTTGTCAAACCATGACACATGGTTGAGTAATGGCTAGGCCACACCACCGCGTTTAAACGCATTGTGATCCAATTGTGCATTAAAAGGCACACACTAATGTTGGCCACACTAAGCTGCAGAAGAAGTCTACGGTGTTTAGGCGAAACGTGTCCAGTTTCCACAGATGATGAGGGCTCCCTCTGGATTGTATGGCGGATAACCATAAGTATATGCCTCTATTTACTCTTGTGCCGGGATGTGTGATTTATAGACATGTGCTTGTGCGGTTTGTACTCCTCCCCTCCTACTGATAGTGAGGTTGTACTTGCTGGGTCTTTTGCTACACACTTAACTAGTTTGAGACTATTTTGAGGGTATTACCTGTGTGTTTCTGCCTCTATTCCATATTAAGGGTACACGGATTCCCAATCTGAATAATCTATTATTCTTAATAACTAATGACCTATAATTACCTATATCCAGTGTTGGTTACTTATATATGGTTATGTGATCTTTCATTAATCTTATGAGCCCAAGATTGACAATACGATGTGTATTTTTAAAGGGACTGTCCACCTCTCTTTCCAAAAACTGATATAATGTAGATAACCCCCCAAAACCTTAACTTCGTTTTAGTCACAATTTAGAAATCAGCTCCCACACATGCTCCTCGCTCCACCGCCGCTTCCGGGTTCTTCTCCCAGTCTCCACTGTGGCTGCTCTGTTCTTTTCGTGTTCTTGAGCAGCCGCAGTGGAGACTGGTCCGGGAATGGCAGTCAGTGATTGGCCGTGATGTCACAGTCACGGCCGACACTGACTGCCTTACCCGGAAGTGCAGAGCCGCGGCGGTGGAGCCAGGAGGAGCATGTAAGTATAATAACTCTGTGTGGGAGCTGATTTCTAAATTGTGACTAAAACGAAGTTAAGGTTTTGGGGGGTTATCTACATTATATCAGTTTTTGGAAAGAGGGGTGCACAGTCCCTTTAAGGGTGTGGTTATGTTTGTATAACAATTTAGCACTTTGTCACTTTATTATGCACTGGGTCACTTTGTAAGCATAGTGACTCATTTCTTTCTGTGTATTTCTGAAGAATAAAATATATGTGGATATTATAGCAGCATACTTGTGTTTCACACTAAGTACACTAGCCCGGCTGCCATTGCTTTGCGATCATCTTTTCAAAACGCATTCGATCAGCAATTTTTTGCGAGCGATTTTCATCCATGTTTCTTTTGCGCTAGAATGCATTGGGGCGTGGCCTCAGCCTTAAGTTCAGGGGGTGCCTTTGGTGGGTTAGGTTTGTGACCAAAAACCTAGTTTACCATTCCCAGTTGTAATGATATATTATGTCTGTCATTGACTTCCTTATTTAAACATTTACAGATCCACGAGCTTGGCACCATCTTCACATGACACTTCTACCCCAGTTTTTTATTATTTTTTTTAAATGATCCTCCGCTCTTTACAGTAAAGACATCATTTTCTTGAATTTATACAGCCTAATTTCAGAAATTACAATAAAAATGTTGATGCCAGTGAGAATGAGCGTTTCTTGACACGCCGCCAAAAATATACGAGCAACAGGGGGGAAAATGTAATATTTATGACCCAGAGACGCACTTTCAACCCATTGGATTCTTTCCTAGCAAGGAGAAGAGAGCACTTTAATTAACAGGGACTATTAATTTCACTAGAGATGAGACATAAATAAAGTGGGAATGGGTTTTTTTTATGTTTTAGGGGAGGATGTTATTGAATCTATTTAATTTTCCTGCAGAAGAACCAGAGGAACCCAGGTTCCAAGGGCAAGTCCGGCCCACAACACAAAAAAATTAATATAGATAACTCACCCTCTAAACCTCAAAACTGCAATAGGAAATATAAAAAATAAAAAACCCGAAATGCTGCACAATGACTTGTTGCACCTGTTTCTGTTTTGTGGTACTTAAATTTAGCATATGTCAGTAATGTATATGACAGATGACATCACAGCCAATGGCGGGACCTGGTGATGCTGCTGCCATATTACACAGAAAAACGTAAATATCTTCAAAACTATGCAAAATAAACAATGGAAATAAATTGCAAAAATTCTCAGGAGAGCAATTCCTATCAATTTACCTAAAGTCATTTTTGGACCACAGTTCCTCTTTAAAGTTTTTCTGCATTAGCTGTACTGTTTGTCTAGTATAGGTTCCACTAAATTTGTGAATCTTTAATCCAAAAGACCATGCAATATCTGCTGTAGACCAAACAATGGGGACCCCAGATGGTCTCTTTGAATGTGATCATTGGGTAAATGTTCTCATAGAGATGAAAAGGCAAAGAATCTTCAGATGTAAGAATGTATCTATAGCAGAAGCCAATTGATATTCTAAGCTATGGGTGGAAAATCTATTTTCCTTTTTGGCATGCCTTCTATAATGCAAACTGTTATATTGAACCTACTGATTTATCAGAACACCTAAAAAAAGATGAATATATATATATATATATATATATATATATATATATATATATCCCTTATATTACATAAATATATTTATATCTCCATAGGAAGTTGCATTGAGTTTTTAGTGGTGGGGGGTATATGACATTACATATAGGAAAGTTGTATATGTATGTGTGTACTTCTATCTATTACCATTTAAATGACCATCAGTAAATGTATATATAGAATAGCACTGACTTATATTAGTTACAACTCAAAATACACAAAATACATAAACTTATTTACAGAGCTGAGATCCCTATTTCAACATGGTTGTTTAAACCACACCCCTGTGTCTGCTCCATGGGAAAGGAAGTGTAATCAAGAAAAAGTTTCTGTCTGCTACACAGGATGTGATGTGTATTGTAATGGACATATACACCAATCTCCAGCCTGCAGGTGGCATCAGTGAGTAATAAAAGACAAGACATCCCTGCTCTCTATGGCTAGGAGGACAGAAAGTGAAAGTAGATTGTGGTGTGTGCTCTGGAAAGATATTGACTCACTGCAACACCGGATCCTGCGTATAAGACCCTGCATATAAGATCCTGTGTATAAGACCCTATGTATAAGATCATGTGTATAAGATCCTGTGTGTAAGATCATGTGTGTAAGACCCTGTGTGTAAAATTCTGTGTGTAAAATCCTGTGTATAAGATCCTGTGTAGAAGATCCTGTTACCACCTGTTGGGAGGACAGATTATTGGACAGACAATTTACCTTATTGGATACAAACTCTGAGGCAACAGATAAGTGTACGCCAACTTACAAGGACACACAATATACAGGCCTGGTCAATATTCAAAGTGGTACACCATAGACACCCCTGATTACAGCATATGTTATGTGGGGAACTTGTTTTAGTGCACTGTCTGCTTTGTGCCAGACCACCAGAGTGACCCACTGTGTGCCATGTTACCCATAATCATTCCATAAAGCAGTGATCTGGTACAAATTGGTGGAGCGGTGCTGGTAATACCATTTATTCTCCCCGTTTTCTCTGTATATTTATTCTCTGTATTAAGTTATGGAGGCTGCTACTGATAGTATTGATTTAAATCCCCCTGTCCTTGTACCTGCAGATGAAATACCCCAATTAGACTCAGTAGCTCTACCAGGCCCAATTGCCAAACCTATTTTTAAACCTGATCCATTTGATGGGGTAACTAGGGAGTGGACTGATTGGCTAGAACAATTTGAATTGGCAGCCACTATTAATGGTTGGGATGAAGGTGCTCGCTTGCAAGTCCTTAGTCTTTTGCTTAGTGGTAAAGCCAGGCATGTATAACAAGGATTTACTATAATACTGAAATAAAAAGCTATTTTTTTCAATTAGATCTGTATAAAAGAGTATATAAAGGATAAATCCATTTCTTTAGGTAAACTAGGAATGAGAAATGTTTGTTTATATGTTAGATTATTAGGGCAATGCTATTACAATAACATGATGCTGTGAGGTACCTTCTGTTATAATATATGAGGTACCATCACCACTTGCCGTGGTGAATACTAATAAGTATTAACATAGCATGTTTAGTTTCAACCACACGGTGTGGCAGGATTGCCTGGGTCTACTCTCAGACCTGCAGGATTATCCTATTTGGTTCCTCTGGAAGCTGGTGACTGTCTGAGTAACAGTTTAAAATATACCTGTGTAAAGATTCTATATCCACTATATCCACACATAGCAAAATATACACACACATAATTTTCATTGTGCACCAACGGGCACACTTTTGCTAGTGTGTATATATATATATATATATATATATATATATATACAAGAATATATATACGAGAAATTGGATTGCAGGCACACAAGTGAAGCTTTCCAAGTGCCTGGGTGCTACACTGAAGATATTCATATAATCATTATCAATAGGAAAGTAGTTGCACTCCATGGACTTCTTATAAAGCAAATTTATTAAACACAATATATATATATACGAATATAAAAATATGCACACACCTCGTTACAGAGGTGTCTAGCCATAGGATGTAATCGGAAAAATATATTTCTAGTGTCAATATATCTATATATTTAGAGGATCACTTTGAAACACATATTTTTAGAAACTGTCAAATAACTGGAAAGTCCAACTCTCAGGAAAATATCCCCCACCCCAAATAAGTTTGCAATTCTTACCTGGCATTCACCTTTAAGTCCATTAGACCCTCATCTCACGAGTTTGCACAGCCTCAAGGCAGTATGCGTAGCTGTCATAAATCATTGTGACATCACCAACATGGCTGTGACTGACATCACCTGGGGAGCTGGGTAATACATTGCGAATATCGAGTTTTTGAGGATCCTGATTCTAGTTAAACTTTTCAGGTAAAGTTATGCATCCTGCTGCAACTTTTTAAATACGTAGCAGCAAAGGAAGATTCTACTTCTAGTGATTGCCCATGATGGGTGTCTAAGTAGATGTGTGATCTTGTTTATGTAGATATCCTTATTTCTACATAAGGTGCTAGTGAATTGGTTTTCCAAGATCCATAATACCTTTCTTTCTACTTTTATGTCCTTTTACAAAAACTAGAAAGGCATCACTAGAGATGGCCTAAGAATCGGAACCGAACCCGAGTTCAACCCGAACTTTAGTAGTTCGGACAAACTCGACCTATTAGAACTTTCTGAACTCTGAACTAGTTGGGTTTTCTAAACTTGCAGACGTATTTTTGATAATTAGCGAAAATTCAATATTTATCGAATTTACGTACCGTTCGCAACCCTCCATTCCGGCCATAACCCTCGAATGCGGTGTTTCTGCGATAACCCTCAAATTTGGCATTGGTGTGATATCCCTCGAATGTTCCGTTTCGGTGATAACCCTTAAATATATCATTTAGTAACCCTCAAATATATCATTCGAATTTGATAACCCTCAAATATATCATTCGAATTTGATAACCCTCAAATGTATCGTTCAATTTTCGGTAAACCTCATATTTATCATTCGCTTTCCTTTGAATTGTCGATAATCTGACAATTGCCCGATTGTGGGTGGAAGTTAACGGGAGATTTACCCGAGGGTGAATCTCACTTGTACATAAGCTAATAGCTGGTGTTAAATATTGCACAAAAAGAGCCGCACATCATCTGGTATATTGGTTTGCAACGGCTGTGTGAGTGCCTCTTCTGAAACGATGCGTACCTGCAGCTGTTAATGTTTAAAGACGTTATGGTTATATGGATGATTGGCTCCCTCTTACCCAATCGCGAGTGTGCAGAAGGAGCGGGAGATTCAAACTCCTGCTCTGACTGTAAATCACTGCTCTGCACTACTGATGGCAAGTGCAGAGCAGCAGGCAGCTTTTTTGTGCAAAGCAGTGTATATTGATGGGGATGGGTATTTGTTTCTGCCTGTTACTGTACTACATGTGTATATTGATGGGGAGGAGTATTTGTTTCTACCTGTTACTGTACTACATGTGTATATTGATGGGGAGGAGTATTTGTTTCTGCCTGTTACTGTGTTAAATGTGTATACTGATGGGGGGAGGGGTATTTGTTTCTGCCTGTTACTGTACTACATGTGTATATTGATGGGGGAGGGGTCTTAGGGATGCAAGGGTGTATGTGTGGGCACCTCACCGAATCAAACATATGGGCGATTGTTCGGAAAAACAAAGGCAATCGTGTGTTCTCAACTGCACGCTTGGTCGCAGCTACTTTTGCTAGTGGCGAACAGTTAATCGGGACAACGGATCGAGCACCAGCATCAGGAAGGAAATTGAACCTCACCCCCAGATTTCACTTATTAATAATAATTATTAATGTGTTTTAATCCCTTTTAATATTAAACAGACTCCAGAAGGCCAGTGAATTAGTCATGAAAGGATTTAGGATTTAGGTAACTGGAATCATTTCATCACATGGCTGCACTGCTGTAAGATCATGGATTTTCTTTTGTTTGTACTGGGAGGATGTTTTGGTATTAATTAGGCTCTTTCATGTTCACTGCTGTAGGTTACAGACATAAGCCACCATAAAAGGATGTTATTGGTTTAGTTCGCTCTTCAGGGGTTTCGACGTTCAATGTTCGACGTTCAATGTAACTAGACAAAGCGAACTCATTTGTTTGTTCATCAGAATACCTCCCCATCTAATAAGGTACAGTTCAAAGGAGTTTTATAGAGATGGGCGAACTTACTGAAATCCGCTCCGCTTGCAGATTTGCAGATGTTTGGGAAATCTGAAAATTTGATAGTCTGCAAGCGGACCCATTGAATCAATAGGAGTTTAAAATTTATGCCTAAATGAAGGTATAAATAGCAATTGTAACTTACTGGAAATGGTTCAGGGACCTTGGAAATGGTCTGGGGAACACGTATCAATGGCCAAAAAAACCCCACCATCCAGTACCGCAAAATTCATGCGCTTCCTGTTTTGGCATTCCGCATCGTATTTTAGAAAATTTTAGAAATTTAAAATTTATAAAGTCAAAAACTTTAGAAATTGTGAAAATTTTGGAAAATAGTTCTGCGGTTCAAAAAAAATCAGAAAAAGTCTGAAATCTGCAAAGTCCGAGTTCCGGCGGATCCATGAAATCCACTTCTGAACCGGGTTCCGGTAACTAAAATAAGTCTATAAACGGGTGAACTTTATTCCTACAGATGCTAGATGACTAATGGTATTTGGGGATTAGAATCTAAAATAAGGTTTACTGAACCCAAAGCCCAACTCTGCCTCACTTTAGCCAAATCTCAAATGAACTCCTAATATTCCAGCATCATTACACTTTTCACTTTAGTCTTTCATTTGATTGTTTTTTTTATTGAAGAAGAGCTTGCACTTTATCTGTTATTTTGCTGTGATTCCCAATGCTCCATCCATCATGTTTAGAATAATGTCTGGTTAAATGAAGCAATAGCTATGGTAATGCTGAGATGGATCAGATTTATGGAAATCATTAGCTGTACTTATCTTCAGGCACATTTTCAATAAACAGATAATGTCCTTGGTTGTAAGGAGGGAGAACTGGAGAAAAACAAGTTCGTATGATTAAAATAATGTAACAACTCTGATAGTATTTCCAGCAAACAGAACACAGATATCCCAGATATACTCATTAGCTTGGATAACCTTGATGCGGAATAGATGATAAGAATGAAAAGGAGTCCATTGGTGAACTTTACTGTAAATCTTTTGAAAAGAAATTGAAAAGAACTTGGAGCAGGGAGGTAGGATCGATTATTCCTACCTCCTAATATTGTTTTGTGGAAGATCTACAGCATGTACAGTTTCCATCTGCCAGGTTAGTGCCCTGGGCCTTCCTGTATTTTAGCACCCAGGAAGCCTGGAAGTGCTGGTGCTCCTCACAGAAATAGCATTGGGAGGTAGTAGGTACCAGTTCCTACCTCCCTGCCCCAGGTACTTTTCATTTTAACTGTTTTTGAAAAAACTTTATACACAACCATCTGTTGTGTTCAGATAGATCAACTGGACTTAAATTTTAGTTGTTGATGATGTTTCACATTACTGTAATTATGGTTATATACACATTACTGTAGTTCTGATAATAAACACATTATTGCAGCTATGATAATAAACACATTACTGTAGTTCTGATAATAAACACATTACTGTAGTTATGATAATAAACACATTACTGTAGTTATGATAATAAACCCATTACTGTAGCTATACTAATAAACACATTACTTTAGTTATGATAATAAACATATTACTGTAGCTATGATAATAAACACATTACTGTAGTTATAATAAACACATTACTGTAGCTATGATAGTAAACACATTACTGTAGTTATAATAAACACAATTGTAGTCGTGATAATAAACACATTACTGTATTTATGATAATAAACACATTACTGTCGTCATGATAATAAACACATTGCTGTAGTTACAATATTATACACATTACTGTAGTTATGGCAATAAACACACTACTGTAGTTATGGTAATAAACACATTACTGTAGTTAAAAATATTGAAACCAAATAGCTAACTTTGGATGTAGGACCAGTGGTGGGTAACTTGGGTTAATATCTCTTCTTTCCACAATTCCTAGTGCATCACTTCTCATTCCTCAACACATGCAATTCTATAGACTAAAACCTAGCTTTGGATATAAGGGGAGCCCTAGCTGCAATCATATTACTTCTGGGCAGACTCTCACCTGTAAACAATTGCAGTCCTTGTTGAATCAGGATGTTTGGGAGGGACACAGAGTTTGTCAAACCATGACACATGGTTGAGTAATGGCTAGGCCACACCACCGCGTTTAAACGCATTGTGATCCAATTGTGCATTAAATAGCACACACTAATGTTGGCCACACTAAGCTGCAGAAGAAGTCTACGGTGTTTAGGCGAAACGCGTCCAGTTTCCACAGATGATGAGGGCTCCCTCTGGATTGTATGGCGGATAACCATAAGTATATGCCTCTATTTACTCTTGTGCCGGGATGTGTGATTTATAGACATGTGCTTGTGCGGTTTGTACTCCTCCCCTCCTACTGATAGTGAGGTTGTACTTGCTGGGTCTTTTGCTACACACTTAACTAGTTTGAGACTATTTTGAGGGTATTACCTGTGTGTTTCTGCCTCTATTCCATATTAAGGGTACACGGATTCCCAATCTGAATAATCTATTATTCTTAATAACTAATGACCTATAATTACCTATATCCAGTGTTGGTTACTTATATATGGGTATGTGATCTTTCATTAATCTTATGAGCCCAAGATTGACAATACGATGTGTATTTTTAAAGGGACTGTCCACCTCTCTTTCCAAAAACTGATATAATGTAGATAACCCCCCAAAACCTTAACTTCGTTTTAGTCACAATTTAGAAATCAGCTCCCACACATGCTCCTCGCTCCACCGCCGCTTCCGGGTTCTTCTCCCAGTCTCCACTGTGGCTGCTCTGTTCTTTTCGTGTTCTTGAGCAGCCGCAGTGGAGACTGGTCCGGGAATGGCAGTCAGTGATTGGCCGTGATGTCACAGTCACGGCCGACACTGACTGCCTTACCCGGAAGTGCAGAGCCGCGGCGGTGGAGCCAGGAGGAGCATGTAAGTATAATAACTCTGTGTGGGAGCTGATTTCTAAATTGTGACTAAAACGAAGTTAAGGTTTTGGGGGGTTATCTACATTATATCAGTTTTTGGAAAGAGGGGTGCACAGTCCCTTTAAGGGTGTGGTTATGTTTGTATAACAATTTAGCACTTTGTCACTTTATTATGCACTGGGTCACTTTGTAAGCATAGTGACTCATTTCTTTCTGTGTATTTCTGAAGAATAAAATATATGTGGATATTATAGCAGCATACTTGTGTTTCACACTAAGTACACTAGCCCGGCTGCCATTGCTTTGCGATCATCTTTTCAAAACGCATTCGATCAGCAATTTTTTGCGAGCGATTTTCATCCACGTTTCTTTTGCGCTAGAATGCATTGGGGCGTGGCTTCAGCCTTAAGTTCAGGGGGTGCCTTTGGTGGGTTAGGTTTGTGACCAAAAACCTAGTTTACCATTCCCAGTTGTAATGATATATTATGTCTGTCATTGACTTCCTTATTTAAACATTTACAGATCCACGAGCTTGGCACCATCTTCACATGACACATCTACCCCAGTTTTTTATTATTTTTTTTAAATGATCCTCCGCTCTTTACAGTAAAGACATCATTTTCTTGAATTTATACAGCCTAATTTCAGAAATTACAATAAAAATGTTGATGCCAGTGAGAATGAGCGTTTCTTGACACGCCGCCAAAAATATACGAGCAACAGGGGGGAAAATGTAATATTTATGACCCAGAGACGCACTTTCAACCCATTGGATTCTTTCCTAGCAAGGAGAAGAGAGCACTTTAATTAACAGGGACTATTAATTTCACTAGAGATGAGACATAAATAAAGTGGGAATGGGTTTTTTTTATGTTTTAGGGGAGGATGTTATTGAATCTATTTAATTTTCCTGCAGAAGAACCAGAGGAACCCAGGTTCCAAGGGCAAGTCCGGCCCACAACACAAAAAAATTAATATAGATAACTCACCCTCTAAACCTCAAAACTGCAATAGGAAATATGAAAAATAAAAAACCCGAAATGCTGCACAATGACTTGTTGCACCTGTTTCTGTTTTGTGGTACTTAAATTTAGCATATGTCAGTAATGTATATGACAGATGACATCACAGCCAATGGCGGGACCTGGTGATGCTGCTGCCATATTACACAGAAAAACGTAAATATCTTCAAAACTATGCAAAATAAACAATGGAAATAAATTGCAAAAATTCTCAGGAGAGCAATTCCTATCAATTTACCTAAAGTCATTTTTGGACCACAGTTCCTCTTTAAAGTTTTTCTGCATTAGCTGTACTGTTTGTCTAGTATAGGTTCCACTAAATTTGTGAATCTTTAATCCAAAAGACCATGCAATATCTGCTGTAGACCAAACAATGGGGACCCCAGATGGTCTCTTTGAATGTGATCATTGGGTAAATGTTCTCATAGAGATGAAAAGGCAAAGAATCTTCAGATGTAAGAATGTATCTATAGCAGAAGCCAATTGATATTCTAAGCTATGGGTGGAAAATCTATTTTCCTTTTTGGCATGCCTTCTATAATGCAAACTGTTATATTGAACCTACTGATTTATCAGAACACCTAAAAAAAGATGAATATATATATATATATATATATATATATATATATATATATATCCCTTATATTACATAAATATATTTATATCTCCATAGGAAGTTGCATTGAGTTTTTAGTGGTGGGGGGTATATGACATTACATATAGGAAAGTTGTATATGTATGTGTGTACTTCTATCTATTACCATTTAAATGACCATCAGTAAATGTATATATAGAATAGCACTGACTTATATTAGTTACAACTCAAAATACACAAAATACATAAACTTATTTACAGAGCTGAGATCCCTATTTCAACATGGTTGTTTAAACCACACCCCTGTGTCTGCTCCATGGGAAAGGAAGTGTAATCAAGAAAAAGTTTCTGTCTGCTACACAGGATGTGATGTGTATTGTAATGGACATATACACCAATCTCCAGCCTGCAGGTGGCATCAGTGAGTAATAAAAGACAAGACATCCCTGCTCTCTATGGCTAGGAGGACAGAAAGTGAAAGTAGATTGTGGTGTGTGCTCTGGAAAGATATTGACTCACTGCAACACCGGATCCTGCGTATAAGACCCTGCATATAAGATCCTGTGTATAAGACCCTATGTATAAGATCATGTGTATAAGATCCTGTGTGTAAGATCATGTGTGTAAGACCCTGTGTGTAAAATTCTGTGTGTAAAATCCTGTGTATAAGATCCTGTGTAGAAGATCCTGTTACCACCTGTTGGGAGGACAGATTATTGGACAGACAATTTACCTTATTGGATACAAACTCTGAGGCAACAGATAAGTGTACGCCAACTTACAAGGACACACAATATACAGGCCTGGTCAATATTCAAAGTGGTACACCATAGACACCCCTGATTACAGCATATGTTATGTGGGGAACTTGTTTTAGTGCACTGTCTGCTTTGTGCCAGACCACCAGAGTGACCCACTGTGTGCCATGTTACCCATAATCATTCCATAAAGCAGTGATCTGGTACAAATTGGTGGAGCGGTGCTGGTAATACCATTTATTCTCCCCGTTTTCTCTGTATATTTATTCTCTGTATTAAGTTATGGAGGCTGCTACTGATAGTATTGATTTAAATCCCCCTGTCCTTGTACCTGCAGATGAAATACCCCAATTAGACTCAGTAGCTCTACCAGGCCCAATTGCCAAACCTATTTTTAAACCTGATCCATTTGATGGGGTAACTAGGGAGTGGACTGATTGGCTAGAACAATTTGAATTGGCAGCCACTATTAATGGTTGGGATGAAGGTGCTCGCTTGCAAGTCCTTAGTCTTTTGCTTAGTGGTAAAGCCAGGCATGTATAACAAGGATTTACTATAATACTGAAATAAAAAGCTATTTTTTTCAATTAGATCTGTATAAAAGAGTATATAAAGGATAAATCCATTTCTTTAGGTAAACTAGGAATGAGAAATGTTTGTTTATATGTTAGATTATTAGGGCAATGCTATTACAATAACATGATGCTGTGAGGTACCTTCTGTTATAATATATGAGGTACCATCACCACTTGCCGTGGTGAATACTAATAAGTATTAACATAGCATGTTTAGTTTCAACCACACGGTGTGGCAGGATTGCCTGGGTCTACTCTCAGACCTGCAGGATTATCCTATTTGGTTCCTCTGGAAGCTGGTGACTGTCTGAGTAACAGTTTAAAATATACCTGTGTAAAGATTCTATATCCACTATATCCACACATAGCAAAATATACACACACATAATTTTCATTGTGCACCAACGGGCACACTTTTGCTAGTGTGTATATATATATATATATATATATATATATATATACAAGAATATATATACGAGAAATTGGATTGCAGGCACACAAGTGAAGCTTTCCAAGTGCCTGGGTGCTACACTGAAGATATTCATATAATCATTATCAATAGGAAAGTAGTTGCACTCCATGGACTTCTTATAAAGCAAATTTATTAAACACAATATATATATATACGAATATAAAAATATGCACACACCTCGTTACAGAGGTGTCTAGCCATAGGATGTAATCGGAAAAATATATTTCTAGTGTCAATATATCTATATATTTAGAGGATCACTTTGAAACACATATTTTTAGAAACTGTCAAATAACTGGAAAGTCCAACTCTCAGGAAAATATCCCCCACCCCAAATAAGTTTGCAATTCTTACCTGGCATTCACCTTTAAGTCCATTAGACCCTCATCTCACGAGTTTGCACAGCCTCAAGGCAGTATGCGTAGCTGTCATAAATCATTGTGACATCACCAACATGGCTGTGACTGACATCACCTGGGGAGCTGGGTAATACATTGCGAATATCGAGTTTTTGAGGATCCTGATTCTAGTTAAACTTTTCAGGTAAAGTTATGCATCCTGCTGCAACTTTTTAAATACGTAGCAGCAAAGGAAGATTCTACTTCTAGTGATTGCCCATGATGGGTGTCTAAGTAGATGTGTGATCTTGTTTATGTAGATATCCTTATTTCTACATAAGGTGCTAGTGAATTGGTTTTCCAAGATCCATAATACCTTTCTTTCTACTTTTATGTCCTTTTACAAAAACTAGAAAGGCATCACTAGAGATGGCCTAAGAATCGGAACCGAACCCGAGTTCAACCCGAACTTTAGTAGTTCGGACAAACTCGACCTATTAGAACTTTCTGAACTCTGAACTAGTTGGGTTTTCTAAACTTGCAGACGTATTTTTGATAATTAGCGAAAATTCAATATTTATCGAATTTACGTACCGTTCGCAACCCTCCATTCCGGCCATAACCCTCGAATGCGGTGTTTCTGCGATAACCCTCAAATTTGGCATTGGTGTGATATCCCTCGAATGTTCCGTTTCGGTGATAACCCTTAAATATATCATTTAGTAACCCTCAAATATATCATTCGAATTTGATAACCCTCAAATATATCATTCGAATTTGATAACCCTCAAATGTATCGTTCAATTTTCGGTAACCCTCATATTTATCATTCGCTTTCCTTTGAATTGTCGATAATCCTCGAATGTAACATGCAGAAACCTGACAATTGCCCGATTGTGGGTGGAAGTTAACGGGAGATTTACCCGAGGGTGAATCTCACTTGTACATAAGCTAATAGCTGGTGTTAAATATTGCACAAAAAGAGCCGCACATCATCTGGTATATTGGTTTGCAACGGCTGTGTGAGTGCCTCTTCTGAAACGATGCGTACCTGCAGCTGTTAATGTTTAAAGACGTTATGGTTATATGGATGATTGGCTCCCTCTTACCCAATTGCGAGTGTGCAGAAGGAGCGGGAGATTCAAACTCCTGCTCTGACTGTAAATCACTGCTCTGCACTACTGATAGCAAGTGCAGAGCAGCAGGCAGCTTTTTTGTGCTTCAATACAGACCAAAGCAGTGACAGAGCTGAATGAGGGAGGTGGGGATCGCAGCAAAGCAGTGTATATTGATGGGGATGGGTATTTGTTTCTGCCTGTTACTGTACTACATGTGTATAGTGATGGGGAGGAGTATTTGTTTCTGCCTGTTACTGTACTACATGTGTATATTGATGGGGAGGAGTATTTGTTTCTACCTGTTACTGTACTACATGTGTATATTGATGGGGAGGAGTATTTGTTTCTGCCTGTTACTGTGTTAAATGTGTATACTGATGGGGGGAGGGGTATTTGTTTCTGCCTGTTACTGTACTACATGTGTATATTGATGGGGGAGGGGTCTTAGGGATGCAAGGGTGTATGTGTGGGCACCTCACCGAATCAAACATATGGGCGATTGTTCGGAAAAACAAAGGCAATCGTGTGTTCTCAACTGCACGCTTGGTCGCAGATACTTTTGCTAGTGGCGAACAGTTAATCGGGACAACGGATCGAGCACCAGCATCAGGAAGGAAATTGAACCTCACCCCCAGATTTCACTTATTAATAATAATTATTAATGTGTTTTAATCCCTTTTAATATTAAACAGACTCCAGAAGGCCAGTGAATTAGTCATGAAAGGATTTAGGATTTAGGTAACTGGAATCATTTCATCACATGGCTGCACTGCTGTAAGATCATGGATTTTCTTTTGTTTGTACTGGGAGGATGTTTTGGTATTAATTAGGCTCTTTCATGTTCACTGCTGTAGGTTACAGACATAAGCCACCATAAAAGGATGTTATTGGTTTAGTTCGCTCTTCAGGGGTTTTGACGTTCAATGTTCGACGTTCAATGTAACTAGACAAAGCGAACTCATTTGTTTGTTCATCAGAATACCTCCCCATCTAATAAGGTACAGTTCAAAGGAGTTTTATAGAGATGGGCGAACTTACTGAAATCCGCTCCGCTTGCAAATTTGCAGATGTTTGGGAAATCTGAAAATTTGATAGTCTGCGGACCCATTGAATCAATAGGAGTTTAAAAATTATGCCTAAATGAAGGTATAAATAGCAATTGTAACTTACTGGAAATGGTTCAGGGACCTTGGAAATGGTCTGGGGAACACGTATCAATGGCCAAAAAAACCCCACCATCCAGTACCGCAAAATTCATGCGCTTCCTGTTTTGGCATTCCGCATCGTATTTTAGAACATTTTAGAAATTTAAAATTTATAAAGTCAAAAACTTTAGAAATTGTGAAAATTTTGGAAAATAGTTTTGCGGTTCAAAAAAAATCAGAAAAAGTCTGAAATCTGCAAAGTCCGAGTTCCGGCGGATCCATGAAATCCACTTCTGAACCGGGTTCCGGTAACTAAAATAAGTCTATAAACGGGTGAACTTTATTCCTACAGATGCTAGATGACTAATGGTATTTGGGGATTAGAATCTAAAATAAGGTTTACTGAACCCAAAGCCCAACTCTGCCTCACTTTAGCCAAATCTCCCATGAACTCCTAATATTCCAGCATCATTACACTTTTCACTTTAGTCTTTCATTTGATTGTTTTTTTTATTGAAGAAGAGCTTGCACTTTATCTGTTATTTTGCTGTGATTCCCAATGCTCCATCCATCATGTTTAGAATAATGTCTGGTTAAATGAAGCAATAGCTATGGTAATGCTGAGATGGATCAGATTTATGGAAATCATTAGCTGTACTTATCTTCAGGCACATTTTCAATAAACAGATAATGTCCTTGGTTGTAAGGAGGGAGAACTGGAGAAAAACAAGTTCGTATGATTAAAATAATGTAACAACTCTGATAGTATTTCCAGCAAACAGAACACAGATATCCCAGATATACTCATTAGCTTGGATAACCTTGATGCGGAATAGATGATAAGAATGAAAAGGAGTCCATTGGTGAACTTTACTGTAAATCTTTTGAAAAGAAATTGAAAAGAACTTGGAGCAGGGAGGTAGGATCGATTATTCCTACCTCCTAATATTGTTTTGTGGAAGATCTACAGCATGTACAGTTTCCATCTGCCAGGTTAGTGCCCTGGGCCTTCCTGTATTTTAGCACCCAGGAAGCCTGGAAGTGCTGGTGCTCCTCACAGAAATAGCATTGGGAGGTAGTAGGTACCAGTTCCTACCTCCCTGCCCCAGGTACTTTTCATTTTAACTGTTTTTGAAAAAACTTTATACACAATCATCTGTTGTGTTCAGATAGATCAACTGGACTTAAATTTTAGTTCTTGATGATGTTTCACATTACTGTAGTTATGGTTATATACACATTACTGTAGTTCTGATAATAAACACATTATTGCAGCTATGATAATAAACACATTACTGTAGTTCTGATAATAAACACATTACTGTAGTTATGATAATAAACACATTACTGTAGTTATGATAATAAACCCATTACTGTAGCTATACTAATAAACACATTACTTTAGTTATGATAATAAACATATTACTGTAGCTATGATAATAAACACATTACTGTAGTTATAATAAACACATTACTGTAGCTATGATAGTAAACACATTACTGTAGTTATAATAAACACAATTGTAGTCGTGATAATAAACACATTACTGTATTTATGATAATAAACACATTACTGTCGTCATGATAATAAACACATTGCTGTAGTTACAATATTATACACATTACTGTAGTTATGGCAATAAACACACTACTGTAGTTATGGTAATAAACACATTACTGTAGTTCATGTAATGTAGCGCCCTGTCCAGTCTGTATTCTATGTAATGTAGCTCCCTGTCCAGTCTGTATTCTATGTAATGTAGCTCCCTATCCAGTCTGTCAGATTGCGTCCACAGATTTGGACGCAATCTGTGTTCCACCGCACAGGCCATCAACTACCTGCTGTTACCGCCGATGATTGATCCAATTGTTTACCTGGAATAGACATTGGGCATTCAACTGGCCTTTTGGTGAAGGTGTTATGTTGGCATTGATGCAACCAAACCAGTACCACAAAATGGACAGATGGGCATTGATGCAACCAAACCAGTACCACAAAATGGACAGATGTACATTTAACATTTATGAATTTTATAATGCCATCCTGAGGGGTTGGGTATGTTCCCCCCTCTGTCCCAGCCCCAGCCCCCCTCTGTCCCAGACCCAGGGCCCCTCCTCTGACCCAGGGCCCCCTCTGTCCCAAACCCAGGTTCCCTCACTCTGTCCCAGACCCAGGCCCCCCACTCTGTCCCAGACCCAGGAGATAGAGTTACATGACATTACAGCAGTGTCATCTGTCCCCAGCCTCTCCTTCCCAACCCAGCATGATCTCTTTCAGTAAACTTCTTTTTTTAACACTCACTGTGTTGTGAAGTTCCTAGTCAGGAATCTAAAAATATTGAAACCAAATAGCTAACTTTGGATGTAGGACCAGTGGTGGGTAACTTGGGTTAATATCTCTTCTTTCCACAATTCCTAGTGCATCACTTCTCATTCCTCAACACATGCAATTCTATAGACTAAAACCTAGCTTTGGATATAAGGGGAGCCCTAGCTGCAATCATATTACTTCTGGGCAGACTCTCACCTGTAAACAATTGCAGTCCTTGTTGAATCAGGATGTTTGGGAGGGACACAGAGTTTGTCAAACCATGACACATGGTTGAGTAATGGCTAGGCCACACCACCGCGTTTAAACGCATTGTGATCCAATTGTGCATTAAATAGCACACACTAATGTTGGCCACACTAAGCTGCAGAAGAAGTCTACGGTGTTTAGGCGAAACGCGTCCAGTTTCCACAGATGATGAGGGCTCCCTCTGGATTGTATGGCGGATAACCATAAGTATATGCCTCTATTTACTCTTGTGCCGGGATGTGTGATTTATAGACATGTGCTTGTGCGGTTTGTACTCCTCCCCTCCTACTGATAGTGAGGTTGTACTTGCTGGGTCTTTTGCTACACACTTAACTAGTTTGAGACTATTTTGAGGGTATTACCTGTGTGTTTCTGCCTCTATTCCATATTAAGGGTACACGGATTCCCAATCTGAATAATCTATTATTCTTAATAACTAATGACCTATAATTACCTATATCCAGTGTTGGTTACTTATATATGGGTATGTGATCTTTCATTAATCTTATGAGCCCAAGATTGACAATACGATGTGTATTTTTAAAGGGACTGTCCACCTCTCTTTCCAAAAACTGATATAATGTAGATAACCCCCCAAAACCTTAACTTCGTTTTAGTCACAATTTAGAAATCAGCTCCCACACATGCTCCTCGCTCCACCGCCGCTTCCGGGTTCTTCTCCCAGTCTCCACTGTGGCTGCTCTGTTCTTTTCGTGTTCTTGAGCAGCCGCAGTGGAGACTGGTCCGGGAATGGCAGTCAGTGATTGGCCGTGATGTCACAGTCACGGCCGACACTGACTGCCTTACCCGGAAGTGCAGAGCCGCGGCGGTGGAGCCAGGAGGAGCATGTAAGTATAATAACTCTGTGTGGGAGCTGATTTCTAAATTGTGACTAAAACGAAGTTAAGGTTTTGGGGGGTTATCTACATTATATCAGTTTTTGGAAAGAGGGGTGCACAGTCCCTTTAAGGGTGTGGTTATGTTTGTATAACAATTTAGCACTTTGTCACTTTATTATGCACTGGGTCACTTTGTAAGCATAGTGACTCATTTCTTTCTGTGTATTTCTGAAGAATAAAATATATGTGGATATTATAGCAGCATACTTGTGTTTCACACTAAGTACACTAGCCCGGCTGCCATTGCTTTGCGATCATCTTTTCAAAACGCATTCGATCAGCAATTTTTTGCGAGCGATTTTCATCCACGTTTCTTTTGCGCTAGAATGCATTGGGGCGTGGCTTCAGCCTTAAGTTCAGGGGGTGCCTTTGGTGGGTTAGGTTTGTGACCAAAAACCTAGTTTACCATTCCCAGTTGTAATGATATATTATGTCTGTCATTGACTTCCTTATTTAAACATTTACAGATCCACGAGCTTGGCACCATCTTCACATGACACATCTACCCCAGTTTTTTATTATTTTTTTTAAATGATCCTCCGCTCTTTACAGTAAAGACATCATTTTCTTGAATTTATACAGCCTAATTTCAGAAATTACAATAAAAATGTTGATGCCAGTGAGAATGAGCGTTTCTTGACACGCCGCCAAAAATATACGAGCAACAGGGGGGAAAATGTAATATTTATGACCCAGAGACGCACTTTCAACCCATTGGATTCTTTCCTAGCAAGGAGAAGAGAGCACTTTAATTAACAGGGACTATTAATTTCACTAGAGATGAGACATAAATAAAGTGGGAATGGGTTTTTTTTATGTTTTAGGGGAGGATGTTATTGAATCTATTTAATTTTCCTGCAGAAGAACCAGAGGAACCCAGGTTCCAAGGGCAAGTCCGGCCCACAACACAAAAAAATTAATATAGATAACTCACCCTCTAAACCTCAAAACTGCAATAGGAAATATGAAAAATAAAAAACCCGAAATGCTGCACAATGACTTGTTGCACCTGTTTCTGTTTTGTGGTACTTAAATTTAGCATATGTCAGTAATGTATATGACAGATGACATCACAGCCAATGGCGGGACCTGGTGATGCTGCTGCCATATTACACAGAAAAACGTAAATATCTTCAAAACTATGCAAAATAAACAATGGAAATAAATTGCAAAAATTCTCAGGAGAGCAATTCCTATCAATTTACCTAAAGTCATTTTTGGACCACAGTTCCTCTTTAAAGTTTTTCTGCATTAGCTGTACTGTTTGTCTAGTATAGGTTCCACTAAATTTGTGAATCTTTAATCCAAAAGACCATGCAATATCTGCTGTAGACCAAACAATGGGGACCCCAGATGGTCTCTTTGAATGTGATCATTGGGTAAATGTTCTCATAGAGATGAAAAGGCAAAGAATCTTCAGATGTAAGAATGTATCTATAGCAGAAGCCAATTGATATTCTAAGCTATGGGTGGAAAATCTATTTTCCTTTTTGGCATGCCTTCTATAATGCAAACTGTTATATTGAACCTACTGATTTATCAGAACACCTAAAAAAAGATGAATATATATATATATATATATATATATATATATATATATATATCCCTTATATTACATAAATATATTTATATCTCCATAGGAAGTTGCATTGAGTTTTTAGTGGTGGGGGGTATATGACATTACATATAGGAAAGTTGTATATGTATGTGTGTACTTCTATCTATTACCATTTAAATGACCATCAGTAAATGTATATATAGAATAGCACTGACTTATATTAGTTACAACTCAAAATACACAAAATACATAAACTTATTTACAGAGCTGAGATCCCTATTTCAACATGGTTGTTTAAACCACACCCCTGTGTCTGCTCCATGGGAAAGGAAGTGTAATCAAGAAAAAGTTTCTGTCTGCTACACAGGATGTGATGTGTATTGTAATGGACATATACACCAATCTCCAGCCTGCAGGTGGCATCAGTGAGTAATAAAAGACAAGACATCCCTGCTCTCTATGGCTAGGAGGACAGAAAGTGAAAGTAGATTGTGGTGTGTGCTCTGGAAAGATATTGACTCACTGCAACACCGGATCCTGCGTATAAGACCCTGCATATAAGATCCTGTGTATAAGACCCTATGTATAAGATCATGTGTATAAGATCCTGTGTGTAAGATCATGTGTGTAAGACCCTGTGTGTAAAATTCTGTGTGTAAAATCCTGTGTATAAGATCCTGTGTAGAAGATCCTGTTACCACCTGTTGGGAGGACAGATTATTGGACAGACAATTTACCTTATTGGATACAAACTCTGAGGCAACAGATAAGTGTACGCCAACTTACAAGGACACACAATATACAGGCCTGGTCAATATTCAAAGTGGTACACCATAGACACCCCTGATTACAGCATATGTTATGTGGGGAACTTGTTTTAGTGCACTGTCTGCTTTGTGCCAGACCACCAGAGTGACCCACTGTGTGCCATGTTACCCATAATCATTCCATAAAGCAGTGATCTGGTACAAATTGGTGGAGCGGTGCTGGTAATACCATTTATTCTCCCCGTTTTCTCTGTATATTTATTCTCTGTATTAAGTTATGGAGGCTGCTACTGATAGTATTGATTTAAATCCCCCTGTCCTTGTACCTGCAGATGAAATACCCCAATTAGACTCAGTAGCTCTACCAGGCCCAATTGCCAAACCTATTTTTAAACCTGATCCATTTGATGGGGTAACTAGGGAGTGGACTGATTGGCTAGAACAATTTGAATTGGCAGCCACTATTAATGGTTGGGATGAAGGTGCTCGCTTGCAAGTCCTTAGTCTTTTGCTTAGTGGTAAAGCCAGGCATGTATAACAAGGATTTACTATAATACTGAAATAAAAAGCTATTTTTTTCAATTAGATCTGTATAAAAGAGTATATAAAGGATAAATCCATTTCTTTAGGTAAACTAGGAATGAGAAATGTTTGTTTATATGTTAGATTATTAGGGCAATGCTATTACAATAACATGATGCTGTGAGGTACCTTCTGTTATAATATATGAGGTACCATCACCACTTGCCGTGGTGAATACTAATAAGTATTAACATAGCATGTTTAGTTTCAACCACACGGTGTGGCAGGATTGCCTGGGTCTACTCTCAGACCTGCAGGATTATCCTATTTGGTTCCTCTGGAAGCTGGTGACTGTCTGAGTAACAGTTTAAAATATACCTGTGTAAAGATTCTATATCCACTATATCCACACATAGCAAAATATACACACACATAATTTTCATTGTGCACCAACGGGCACACTTTTGCTAGTGTGTATATATATATATATATATATATATATATATATACAAGAATATATATACGAGAAATTGGATTGCAGGCACACAAGTGAAGCTTTCCAAGTGCCTGGGTGCTACACTGAAGATATTCATATAATCATTATCAATAGGAAAGTAGTTGCACTCCATGGACTTCTTATAAAGCAAATTTATTAAACACAATATATATATATACGAATATAAAAATATGCACACACCTCGTTACAGAGGTGTCTAGCCATAGGATGTAATCGGAAAAATATATTTCTAGTGTCAATATATCTATATATTTAGAGGATCACTTTGAAACACATATTTTTAGAAACTGTCAAATAACTGGAAAGTCCAACTCTCAGGAAAATATCCCCCACCCCAAATAAGTTTGCAATTCTTACCTGGCATTCACCTTTAAGTCCATTAGACCCTCATCTCACGAGTTTGCACAGCCTCAAGGCAGTATGCGTAGCTGTCATAAATCATTGTGACATCACCAACATGGCTGTGACTGACATCACCTGGGGAGCTGGGTAATACATTGCGAATATCGAGTTTTTGAGGATCCTGATTCTAGTTAAACTTTTCAGGTAAAGTTATGCATCCTGCTGCAACTTTTTAAATACGTAGCAGCAAAGGAAGATTCTACTTCTAGTGATTGCCCATGATGGGTGTCTAAGTAGATGTGTGATCTTGTTTATGTAGATATCCTTATTTCTACATAAGGTGCTAGTGAATTGGTTTTCCAAGATCCATAATACCTTTCTTTCTACTTTTATGTCCTTTTACAAAAACTAGAAAGGCATCACTAGAGATGGCCTAAGAATCGGAACCGAACCCGAGTTCAACCCGAACTTTAGTAGTTCGGACAAACTCGACCTATTAGAACTTTCTGAACTCTGAACTAGTTGGGTTTTCTAAACTTGCAGACGTATTTTTGATAATTAGCGAAAATTCAATATTTATCGAATTTACGTACCGTTCGCAACCCTCCATTCCGGCCATAACCCTCGAATGCGGTGTTTCTGCGATAACCCTCAAATTTGGCATTGGTGTGATATCCCTCGAATGTTCCGTTTCGGTGATAACCCTTAAATATATCATTTAGTAACCCTCAAATATATCATTCGAATTTGATAACCCTCAAATATATCATTCGAATTTGATAACCCTCAAATGTATCGTTCAATTTTCGGTAACCCTCATATTTATCATTCGCTTTCCTTTGAATTGTCGATAATCCTCGAATGTAACATGCAGAAACCTGACAATTGCCCGATTGTGGGTGGAAGTTAACGGGAGATTTACCCGAGGGTGAATCTCACTTGTACATAAGCTAATAGCTGGTGTTAAATATTGCACAAAAAGAGCCGCACATCATCTGGTATATTGGTTTGCAACGGCTGTGTGAGTGCCTCTTCTGAAACGATGCGTACCTGCAGCTGTTAATGTTTAAAGACGTTATGGTTATATGGATGATTGGCTCCCTCTTACCCAATTGCGAGTGTGCAGAAGGAGCGGGAGATTCAAACTCCTGCTCTGACTGTAAATCACTGCTCTGCACTACTGATAGCAAGTGCAGAGCAGCAGGCAGCTTTTTTGTGCTTCAATACAGACCAAAGCAGTGACAGAGCTGAATGAGGGAGGTGGGGATCGCAGCAAAGCAGTGTATATTGATGGGGATGGGTATTTGTTTCTGCCTGTTACTGTACTACATGTGTATAGTGATGGGGAGGAGTATTTGTTTCTGCCTGTTACTGTACTACATGTGTATATTGATGGGGAGGAGTATTTGTTTCTACCTGTTACTGTACTACATGTGTATATTGATGGGGAGGAGTATTTGTTTCTGCCTGTTACTGTGTTAAATGTGTATACTGATGGGGGGAGGGGTATTTGTTTCTGCCTGTTACTGTACTACATGTGTATATTGATGGGGGAGGGGTCTTAGGGATGCAAGGGTGTATGTGTGGGCACCTCACCGAATCAAACATATGGGCGATTGTTCGGAAAAACAAAGGCAATCGTGTGTTCTCAACTGCACGCTTGGTCGCAGATACTTTTGCTAGTGGCGAACAGTTAATCGGGACAACGGATCGAGCACCAGCATCAGGAAGGAAATTGAACCTCACCCCCAGATTTCACTTATTAATAATAATTATTAATGTGTTTTAATCCCTTTTAATATTAAACAGACTCCAGAAGGCCAGTGAATTAGTCATGAAAGGATTTAGGATTTAGGTAACTGGAATCATTTCATCACATGGCTGCACTGCTGTAAGATCATGGATTTTCTTTTGTTTGTACTGGGAGGATGTTTTGGTATTAATTAGGCTCTTTCATGTTCACTGCTGTAGGTTACAGACATAAGCCACCATAAAAGGATGTTATTGGTTTAGTTCGCTCTTCAGGGGTTTTGACGTTCAATGTTCGACGTTCAATGTAACTAGACAAAGCGAACTCATTTGTTTGTTCATCAGAATACCTCCCCATCTAATAAGGTACAGTTCAAAGGAGTTTTATAGAGATGGGCGAACTTACTGAAATCCGCTCCGCTTGCAAATTTGCAGATGTTTGGGAAATCTGAAAATTTGATAGTCTGCGGACCCATTGAATCAATAGGAGTTTAAAAATTATGCCTAAATGAAGGTATAAATAGCAATTGTAACTTACTGGAAATGGTTCAGGGACCTTGGAAATGGTCTGGGGAACACGTATCAATGGCCAAAAAAACCCCACCATCCAGTACCGCAAAATTCATGCGCTTCCTGTTTTGGCATTCCGCATCGTATTTTAGAACATTTTAGAAATTTAAAATTTATAAAGTCAAAAACTTTAGAAATTGTGAAAATTTTGGAAAATAGTTTTGCGGTTCAAAAAAAATCAGAAAAAGTCTGAAATCTGCAAAGTCCGAGTTCCGGCGGATCCATGAAATCCACTTCTGAACCGGGTTCCGGTAACTAAAATAAGTCTATAAACGGGTGAACTTTATTCCTACAGATGCTAGATGACTAATGGTATTTGGGGATTAGAATCTAAAATAAGGTTTACTGAACCCAAAGCCCAACTCTGCCTCACTTTAGCCAAATCTCCCATGAACTCCTAATATTCCAGCATCATTACACTTTTCACTTTAGTCTTTCATTTGATTGTTTTTTTTATTGAAGAAGAGCTTGCACTTTATCTGTTATTTTGCTGTGATTCCCAATGCTCCATCCATCATGTTTAGAATAATGTCTGGTTAAATGAAGCAATAGCTATGGTAATGCTGAGATGGATCAGATTTATGGAAATCATTAGCTGTACTTATCTTCAGGCACATTTTCAATAAACAGATAATGTCCTTGGTTGTAAGGAGGGAGAACTGGAGAAAAACAAGTTCGTATGATTAAAATAATGTAACAACTCTGATAGTATTTCCAGCAAACAGAACACAGATATCCCAGATATACTCATTAGCTTGGATAACCTTGATGCGGAATAGATGATAAGAATGAAAAGGAGTCCATTGGTGAACTTTACTGTAAATCTTTTGAAAAGAAATTGAAAAGAACTTGGAGCAGGGAGGTAGGATCGATTATTCCTACCTCCTAATATTGTTTTGTGGAAGATCTACAGCATGTACAGTTTCCATCTGCCAGGTTAGTGCCCTGGGCCTTCCTGTATTTTAGCACCCAGGAAGCCTGGAAGTGCTGGTGCTCCTCACAGAAATAGCATTGGGAGGTAGTAGGTACCAGTTCCTACCTCCCTGCCCCAGGTACTTTTCATTTTAACTGTTTTTGAAAAAACTTTATACACAATCATCTGTTGTGTTCAGATAGATCAACTGGACTTAAATTTTAGTTCTTGATGATGTTTCACATTACTGTAGTTATGGTTATATACACATTACTGTAGTTCTGATAATAAACACATTATTGCAGCTATGATAATAAACACATTACTGTAGTTCTGATAATAAACACATTACTGTAGTTATGATAATAAACACATTACTGTAGTTATGATAATAAACCCATTACTGTAGCTATACTAATAAACACATTACTTTAGTTATGATAATAAACATATTACTGTAGCTATGATAATAAACACATTACTGTAGTTATAATAAACACATTACTGTAGCTATGATAGTAAACACATTACTGTAGTTATAATAAACACAATTGTAGTCGTGATAATAAACACATTACTGTATTTATGATAATAAACACATTACTGTCGTCATGATAATAAACACATTGCTGTAGTTACAATATTATACACATTACTGTAGTTATGGCAATAAACACACTACTGTAGTTATGGTAATAAACACATTACTGTAGTT
>CM033475.1:211483457-211697673 GCA_019447015.1 Hymenochirus boettgeri | reverse complement strand
TGTTTCTATCACTGTACTAGGTAAGGTTGATCTGATCTTAACACTGAACATTGTATCTTCATCACTGTACTAGGTAATGAGATCGGAACTTAACACTGTATACATGGTATCTTTATCACTGTAATAGGTAATGGGATCGGATCTTTAACAACTGATACATGGGATCTATCACTGTACTAGGTAATGGATCTTAACACTGATACAGGTCTATCACTGTTACTAGGTAAGTGATCTTAACACGGATACATTGTATCTATCACTGTACTAGGTATAGGGACGAACTCTAACAAGATACATTGTGTTAGGTAATGGGATTGATCGCTTGGAATTAAATTGATACATTGTATTAGGCTGGGACACATGGAGGGACTTTTTGTCCCGACCGAGCGCTCGACCGGGACAAATGTCTGTTGGTCGCGGCAAATCCGTACCACGGCCGAATTTGCAAATGATCGATCGTGCTGCGGTCCATTCTAGGGATCCGCACAATCGATCGGAATTACCGACACGTCCGATCATCGTTCGCAAAGTGTGAACGACGCTGTCGTCACTGGCCGCCCGCCCCACACCAGCCAATATTTTCAGCGATCGACCGAAAGTCGGGAATCGGTCAGTCGGGCCGAAAAATTGGCTGGTGTGTACCCGTTTTAGGTAATGGGATTGATCATGGGACATTAACACTGATACCCTGTATTAGGTAATGGGGATCGATTGCTGGGACATTAACACTGATACATGTAGGTAGGATGCGGATCGATCGCTGGGACATTAACACGATACATTGTATTAGGTAATGGGATCGATCGCTGGGACATTAACATTGATACATTGTATTAGGTAATGGGATTGATCATTGGGAAATTAACCATGATACAATTGTATTTAGGTTATGGGATTGATCGCTGGGACATTAACATTGATACATTGTATTAGGTAATGGGATTGATCACTGGGAATTAACACTGATACATTGTATAGGTAAGGGATCGATCGTGGGACATTAACATTGTACATTGTATTAGGTAATGGGATAATCACTGGGGAATTAACACTGATACATTGTTTAGGTAATGGGGATCGATCGCTGGGGAATTAAACGGGCGTCTCTAGATTTTTTGGCACCTGAAAAAATAATGCCCAAAACTGACTGGTAATGATGGAAAAAAAATTGGCCCAGGCCCATGATGCCAGAATTTTTTTTTTGGTATCAAAATGGCTGCCTCCACACAGGGTGCCGCTCTGTAATGTGCTTCACACGCCTTCATTAGGGAGGTTTGCCCCTGGGAATAACATGAACATGTATCAGTATTCACTGTACTAGATTAAAGGGATTGAATCTGCCATAGGGACTGTGTCCCCTAATGTGGGTACACCCGGGCTATTTGTTCGTGCAACACACTATGCGATATTTCCAGCCAACGACTGATACAAATCCTTTTCTAATAGTTGCTCTATGCACATTCATAAACATGGGTGCAGATATATCTATATATATATATATATATAATATATATAGATATATATATGGAAGGTCGCTTGAAGGCCCTATCGGTTGTCTGGAAATATCTATGGTATGTATCCAGCCTAACATTGATACATGTATCATGATCACTGTACAGGTAATGGTTTGGGATCTATCACTGGGACAGTGTGTCTTAAAGGGCAGGTCACACCCCCCACCAAACTAAAATGTAACTCACTACTGGCCCCACTGTGTAATTAAAAAAAATCTACCTATATCCCTGCTCCTTATGGTTCTCTGCAGTGATTGTCAACGTCAGGAAGCTAAGGAGTAGGAGCTGTCTTCCTGCTAAAAGATTTCGCATCTCCCTTGTCTTCTGAGAGGACAGTGGCAAGCACAGGGAGCCCTTTCCCCCCCTCCCTCCCCATCCAGATCCATCCATGGCGGCCATCCACCTAGAGTAAAATCCTGTTTCGTTAGGGTAGCGCATCCCAACCACCTTGTAATTTTATGTAAAAAAGATTCAGATCGCTACTTACAGCCCTCCGGTACCCTGGCGTCTCATTGACAGCAGCCAGTGCTGTGATAACTGCATCCCAGCCAATACAAGACAGTCTGGCGGGTCCGGCCCCTGCTGCTAGTTTGGCAAGCAGCAAGCCGGATCATTAGCGCCGGAGGATCGAGGGCTGAGGTAGCTTCTAATTTTTTTTTTTTTACATTTGACCCGGCAGTTGGGGGTGGGCAGGGGTACCCAAAATATATAAATTTTTTTATTAGGGTGGGACAAAACCTGTAACATAGATACATAATATCATTATCACTAATAGGTAATGGGATTGGGATCTGTCACTGGGACAATGGTGTCCTTAACATTAATTACATTGTGTGATCTACAAGGAATACATTATATGTTGGTGTTAATGCTCCCACTACTGTAATTATAAGGATATAAGAAGTCACCGAGGATTCTGCCGACCGAGAGCTTTAAGAGGTCAAGTCACTTGAGGTGACTTCTTATATCCATATAATTGTAGTTCAGGGCGTACACTATCAGTGGTTGTGTTAGGAGGAGATTATGGTGCCGGAATGAACCATTTGTGCCTGCTCAGTGGCGTCTAATATTAACTTGGTGGCCATAGTACTGTTACATAGACTGTTTATATTATATAATTTTCTGCTGTCAGATGGGTTTTATAATATGTTATCATTGAAACTAATATGTCAGATTGATGATATTACTTATAGCCCACATCCTATTAAGGGCAAAATAAGAAAATGTTTGTTGTTTAGTTAAAATCAAAGTATATTACCAGGGATGCAGTAAAAAATACCTCTACCTCCCTGAGGTCTATAGCAAGTAGTGATGTCAACATTGTGCTCTTTCAGTGGCTCCTTCCTCTGCACTTTGTGGACTAGCTTACATTAGAGATGGCCGAACTTTCAAAAGTTCGGTCCTTTTTCGAACTTTCGAAAAGTTTTTGATCCACAAATACTATCCCAGGCGCAACTCCTTCGACCTGAAATATATCCCTCTCCTGGTCACCATATGTAGACGTATAATATGTATACCTGTATGAATGTAGACTACAAGCAGTTGTACCAGCTGTTGCCTGTGTACACATGTGGGATAGTATTTTTTACGTGCAAGTGTGTGTTTGGCTTAGGAGGAAGAGAAGTGAACGGTTGGTAATTACGTCTAGAGATGTAATTTGGGTTTAGATCCCACTTTAGAATCAAAATCTGAGGGTGCTAAAGTCCCGACAAAACTTTTGGATCCCGTATTTTCAATTTTTATCGAAAGTGATGTTTCGAAATAATGAAAGTAGACAGTTTTCGAAAAACAAAACTCGAATTTTCAATAAAGTATTCTAGTCCGAATTGAAAGTGCCATGATGTCTTGTCTTTTAGTTGTAACTGCTTGTGAAGTGTGTGTGCATGTTGCAGGTGTATCTGTTCTTAAGTCCAGGTAATGCAGGTAATTCCTGTGTACTCCATACGACCAAACGTCCCGATCTTAAGTAGGTGGATGGGACATGTATGCATTATTGAGGTGGGTGGGAGCACAGCATTCTAGGGTGTGGACAGTCGGGGCATGTCTTTAAGTTTTGGTGTCCAGGAGGCTTGCACGTGACATTTGGTGGTCACAATATTTGGAGGCATTGCCAAACTGTTTCAAAGCGTGGGCATGGCCATGCCATTTAGGGGTGTGGATATATGTTTGAGGCGATGGGTGTCAAGTTTGGGTTTGTGGAAAGTGTGCCTGTGATGTTTGGGGGCATGGACAGGTTGGGGGTGGACCACAATATCTGGTAGCGTGTGTTACAATATTTGGGGCATGGCAGTATCTTGGGGGGTGGCCTTGATGGTTGGGGTGTGGCTGTGACAGCAATATCTGGGGGCATGGTCACATGGCATGTCCGGGGCTGCTGCTTAAATTCTTAGCATGACAATATAACTGCAGAATAAAGCAAATGTGATTCGTATTTACCAATAGAACATACAGGAAGATTCAATAAGTTCTTTCGTTTAAATGGTGCTAATTTTGCCCAAACCAATCAGATATTATTTACATTTGTAAGCTTACATCTGATTGGTTGGGCAAATTAGCACCCATTTTAACGATAAGAACTATTATTGAATCTTCCTGTATGTTTGCTATTGGTTATAATAGATCACTGGGTTGCAGTTTATATTGTCATGCTAAAGGAATTTTAAAGCAGAGCTCCTGGACACATGCCATGTGACCTATTTGCCCCAGCATATTGTCGTCACAGCCACACCCCCAACCATCCAGGCCACGCCCCCAAAGATAACTGCCATTGCACCCAAAATTGTAAGAACGCTACCAGATATTGTCACCACCTAACCTGTCCATGCCCCCCACTTTTATGAATACCCTGATTGTCTTCCACGGTGTTTCATATTGATATAACAATGTGAATTATATCACAATTAGTACAATAGTCTTTCCCAGGTTTTATATTTGTATATAAGTGAATTTCATATCACTAATAGTAAATGTCTTTCCAGGTTTTTATTTGTATATAAAGTGATTCAGATCACCAATAGTAAGATAGTCTTCCAGGGTTTATATGTGTTAGTACAATGTGATTCATAGTCACAATAGTAACAAGTCTTTTCCCAGGGTTTATATGTATAAAACTGTGATATAATCCCACCTAGTACACAGTCTATTCAGAGTAGGTTTATTTTGTATATAAAAATGGTGATCATAGCCCCAATAGTTACATAGTCTTCCAGGGTTTATATTTGTAATAAATGTGATTGTGATATCACAAATAGTACATAGTTTTGCCAGGTTTATATTTGATATAAATGTGGATTCATATCACTAATAGTAAAATAGTCTTTCCAGGTTTATATTTGTATATAAAGCTGATTCAATCACAATAGTAACATAGTCTTTCCAGGGTTATATTTGTTTATAAAGTGATATCATCAACACCAATAGTAACATTAGTCTTTCCACAGGGTATATTTTGATATAAATGTGTCATATCACCATAGTAGAACAGTTTCAGCGTTTATATTTGTATATAAACTGTGATATATCCCCCCAATAGTTACATAGTCTTTCCAGGTTTATATTGATAAAGGTGATTAATATCACCATAGTAACTAGTCTTTCCAGGGTTATATTGTATATAAAATGTGATGTAATATTCACCAATAGTAACTGTCTTGCCAGGGTTTATATTTGTTATAAAGTGATTCATATCCCCAATAGCACCTACATAGTCTTTCAGGGTGTATATTTGTATAAAATGTGATTCATCATCACCAAGTAACATAGTCCTTTCCAGGGTTTATATTGTATATAATGTCATCTATCCACAATAGTAAACATGAGTCTTTAAAGGTATTGTATATACTATCTAACCATGACTATATTATTAATGTAAAAGTCATTCATATCACCAATATTAACATAGTCTTTCCAGGTTAATGTTATAGATGGTATTTAGAAATTCAGGTTAATGTGTATAAATGTATCAATCACAATGTAACTGTCTGTCCAGGGGTTATATTTGTATATAAAGTGATTTCATATCCCATAGTAACATAGTCTTCCAGGGTTGAAGTTGTATATAAATGTGATTAATATCACCAATAGTAACATACGTCTTCCAGGTTTATATTTGTATATAAATGGTCATTCATATCACCAATAGTAACATAGTCTTTACAGGGTTATATTTGTATATAAATGTGATTATATCACCAATAGTAACATAGTCTTTCCAGGTTAATATTTGTATATAAATGGTCATTATACAACCAAGAGTAACAATGATTATTCAGGGTTATATTTGTATATAATGTTCATCCATCAACAATAGTAACAGTCTTTCCAGGGTTAATTTTGTATATAAATGGTCATTCATATCCCAATAGTAACATAGTCTTTCCAGGGTTATATTGTTATAAATGTCATTCATATCACCAATAGATAACATAGTCTTTCCAGGGGTTATAGTTGTATATAAATGATCAATCAAATAGTAACAAGTCATTTCGGTTTATATCGGTCTATAAAGTGATTCATATCATCCAATGAACAAGTCTTTCCAGGGTTTATATTTGTTATATAAATGTGATTCATATAAATAGTAACATAGTCTTTCCAGGGTTTATATTTGTATATAAATGGATTCATATCACCAATAGTAACATGTCTTTCCAGGGTTTATATTTGTTATAAATGTGATCATATCCCCAATAGTTAAACATAGTCTTTCAGGGTATATTTGTAATTAAATGTGATTCATATCACCAATAGTAACATAGTCTTTCCGGGTTATATTGGTATAATGTATTAATCACCAATAGTAAAGTCTTCAGGGTTTATATTGTATATAAATGTCTATTCATATCACCAATAGTAACATAGTCTTTCCAGGGTTTATATTTGTATATAAATGTCATTCAATCACCAATATAACATAGTCTTTCCAGGTTTTAATATGTATAATAAATGTCATTATATCCCATAGTTAACATAGTCTTTCCAGGGTTATATTTGATATAAATGTCATTATCACCAATAGTAACATAGTCTTTCAGGGTTAATATTGTATATAAATGTCATTCATATCACCATGTAACATAGTCTTTCCAGGGTTTATATTGTATATAAAATGTCTTCATATCACCAATAGTAACATAGTCTTTCCAGGGTTTATATTGTATATAAATGGTATTCATATCACCAATGTAACAAGTCTTTCCAGGGTTATATTTGTATATAAATTGATTCATTCACCAATAGTAAACATAGTCTTCCAGGGTATATTTGATATAAATGTGATTCATATCACCAATAGTAACAAGTCTTTCCAGGTTTATTATTTGTATATAAAAATGTAGGTTCATATCACCAATAGAACATAGTCTTTCAGGGTTTATAGTTGTATTATAAATGTATTCAATATCCAATAGAACATAGGATTTTCAGGGTATATTTGTATATAAATGTGTTCATATTACCAATAGTAACATAGTCTTTCAGGGGTTATATGTGGATATAAAGTGTCATTCATATCACCAAAAGTAACTAGGACTTTCCAGGGTTTATATTTGTATATAAATGTCATCATATCACCAATAGTAACATAGATCCAGGGTTTAGATTTGCTATAAATCTCATCATATCAACAATAGTAACATAGTCTTCCAGGGTTTAGTATTTATAACAAATAAAACCCTTTCCAGGGTTTATATTTGTATATAAAATGTGATTCATATCACCAATAGTAAACATAGTCTTTCCAGGGTTTTATATCTGCTATAAATGGTTGATTCATATCACCAATAGTAACATAGTATTTCCAGGGTTTATATTTGTATATAAATGGTCATCATAGCCAATAGAAACATAGTCTTCCAGGGTTTATATTGTATATAAAATGTCATTATATCCACCAATAGTAACATAGGACTTTCCAGGGTTTAATTTGTATATAATGTGTTCATATCACCAATGTAACATAGTCTTCCAGGGTTTATATTTGTATAATGGTCATTATATCACAATTATAAATAGACTTTCAAGGGTTATATTTGATATAAATGTGATTCATATCACCAATAGTAAACTAGTCTTTCCAGGGTTATATTGTATATAAGTATTCATATCACCAATAAGTAACAGTCTTTCCAGGGTTTATATTCGTATATAAACGTATTCACATCACCAATAGTAACCATTCGTCTTTCCAGGGTTTATATTTTATTAAAGTCATTCATATCCACCAATAGTAAATAGACTTTCCAGGGGTTTATATTTTGCATATAAATGTTATTCATATCATCAATGTAACATAGTCTTTCCAGGGTTTATTATTTGCATATAATGTATTCACATCACCAATAGTAACATAGACTTTCCAGGGTTTTATTTGTATATAAATGTTATTCATCATCACCAATAGTAACATAGTCTTTCCAGGGGTTATATTGATATAAATGTTATTCACATCACAATAGTACATAGACTGTCCAGGGTTTTATTGCATATAAAAGGATTATCCAGTAAGTTTCTAATGGGATCTATCAGTGTCATCTATTATCTGTCTACCATCTATCTATCATCTGTCTGTCTATCATCTGTCTATCTATCTATCTATCTATCTATCTATCTATCTATCTATCTATCTATCTAATCTGTCTATTTATCATCTGTCTATCATCTATCTATCATCTGTCTGTCTATTTATCATCTATCTATCATCTGTCTATCATCTGTCACTAACTCGTCTGTTATAATATACACTTTACCCCATTTCTCTCTGTGTGTTTTTCCCTCTGGTAATACTAGACAGAGGAAATCTCCAATCAGCTTCTATGTATCTCCCTGTGCTAAAGGAAAAAGGGAGTAAGTATGGAAGTAATAGGGGTAGGAATTTCTTAAGGAAAAAGGGAGTAAGTATGGAAGTAATAGGGGTAGGAATTTCTTTAGTTAATGGTTCATCATTAGGAATTACTTAGAAAGTCAAGGGATACATTTCAGTTTAACCAGGGAAATTGCCAGTTTGATGGGGTTTCCTTCTTATTACTTTTCCCAGTCATTATTGGATGGTTTAAAATCTGCAGTTTAATTACTTCCATCTCCATTAAAGGCTCAAACATCTGTGTTGGAATAACAATGACATTTTTTTTTACTTTAAAGACACAAAGAAACTTCACCAGCCATGATGCTGTCCTGTTGATGTTTTCTATCAATAACGTAGACCAACAATTTAGACAGCGATTGAATAAAGGTCCTTGTTCTTTCTGCAAGAAGCTCTCAGACTTGCATCTGTTGAAAGGTCTTACATAGGGCCTGTCACTGCGAGACAGCTCTTCTCCGTGTAGTAACAAAAGGTTAGGGAAAAAGAAACATGAAAGGATCACTCTACAGAAGACGCAATCTAGTATCTCTGATAAGGCCTAGATGGCTCGGCTTCAATGCTTCTGCTGGTGTGTCACTCAGAACGAAAAAACCTAGTGCACTGAGATTTCGTTTGCTGTTGGAGCCTGAAGCTTTGATGCAGCCTGAGAATTAGCTGATGGGGAGATGAACATCTCGTCTGTAAAATTAAAATTTTTTTATGCTCAGTGATTATTTGGCTACTGCCATGAATGAGTTTAAAATTCATTAGATAAACTATGGGGCTTAGACTGTGGTTGGATATTACTGTGGTTGGATATTAATAGGACAGGCAAAGTTCTGCAACTCTTATTACATAAGCCCATAGGAGCAGTATTTCTAGACCCGCGGTATCGGAAAGGACCGGGAAAAGGACACGACCGTAAAGATAACGGTACTTTAAAGCTGGTTGTTGTTTTACGTTCGTGGTCATAAATTTATAACCGGAGACATACAACACAGATGCAGTCCTTGAGTCCAGTAAGTTGTACGGAGGGGTCTTCATGGATTGGAATTGCATAAATGAGCCATGGTCACCCATTACCCTGTCACCGGTTAACTTTTTTCCTTGGACGACTGCAGCCAGTTACCAGTGTAAACAGATTAGATATCAAATGCACGGCCGTTTTTAGGCATAGGCCACCTAGGCGAAGAGCTAGGGCGCCTATATTGATACAGGGCGCCTATCCTTCTCCCTAGCATCTCCCTGTCAGATTTTCCTTTCAGTTTCAGATCTGCGCTCCTTGTTCTGCTGTAATTTGCAACATTGTTTCTAGTACAGAGCCTGAACTCCACACACTCTACATAGCAACAAATGAAGGATAAGGAAGGAGGGGGGAGGATGAGCTCAGGTAATAGTACTGAGGAGAACAGTTCTAAAAAAGCTGCTGCAGACTTTATAACAGTGACCCCTGTGACTAGCAGCCATGAGATCCTTATCCCTGCCTCTTTCTTCCACCCAACTCTCCAAGAACTTAGAGTAGGTGAGGAGTGAACAATTCAATGGAGGAGACATGGAAAGCAGGTACATACTGTATATCATGTTAATGCTGGCAGCTGGAAGGATTAAAGATAATAAATACACTGCTGGTACTGAAAGTGTTAATGGCAATACTATGGGGAAGTCTGCTGGCACTGAAAGTGGTAATGCCAATACTCTGGGTAAGACTACTGGCACTAAACATCTCAGATCTCACCAAATTTCCCTGTTCTGCACTACCCGGCTGGAAACAATTTCTGGGTAGAACACTGGTGCCACATACCGCACATCCACTGAAACCTATCCTGTCTTTCCAATCAGTATTTCATTGGTGGCCAGTGTTGCTGCATACGCACAAACCTATGTATACATGCCTGCCTCACCTGGTACAGAGTGCGCCCTTTTACCAGTAAAGCGTTCCCCCTATAAAGAACAGTAGCAGTGGACAGTGTCAGAAGTAAAGAAAACCAAGCTGTAGTTTGACAGGACAATTTATTTTTTTTGGGGGGGGGGGGGCACGCACGTTGGTGGGAGGGCGCCTAGGGCATCAAAATGGCTAGAACCGGAAACGGCCCTCATCCAATGCTATTGACTTCACCTGTCAGCGGTTATAATGTTATTGAATATTGTTGATGTGCAACGTATGCTTGCATGATCCAGATCTTAAACGGCATGTCCACCCTGAAAAAAAAAAACTGATGTGTCTGTTATCTGCACTCAACCCCAACTCTTATTTGCCAGTTTATTACATGTATTTAAAATATAATGATCTCTTACTTTCTGGCAAAGGTATCTGCCTGCTCCTTCTGCTCAATATGCTTTTTATAAGCTTGAGCGTGTGCAGAGGAGGCAGCAGGTTAAACAGCAGTCAATCATTGGTTGTGATGTTAGCAGTCAGAGCCTTGATTGACTGCATGGAGGGAGGGGCCATCTTACTGCCAGAATGGGGACAATAATAATTCTTAAAGGACAACTCCACCCTCATAAGAACATCTTTTAGAAAGAATGGCCACTTTAAAATATGTTGATATATCATAGTTTGTCCTATGAATCCATTACTGTATGCCTGCTATGCTTCTGGATGCCCCATGGAAACTGAGCAATTTACAAACCTGTACTGAGCAGGTACTGAGCCTGGGCATGCTCAGAAGAGGCAGACAGGGGATTAACTTCAGGTCCTTGGCGGTATATTAACTGTCAATCCATAACTGACAGTTACTAACTGGAAGAACCAGAAAGCAGAAACAGGGGAAACAGGACATTGTGCAGGATTTAAGGTTAGACTTAGATATTTCATATTTCAAACTATTACCGTTTAGGGTTTTGGGGTGTTTACCTGTATTGTATTTTTTCATTTTAGGGCTGGACTTGCCCTTTAAATATTCAGTTAGTAATGCAGGTAATAAAGTAATATATATCTTTTGGGGTTGGGGGCAAGCACTGACTTTTAAACAGTTTTTTTAGTTTTAAGGGTGGAGATGCCCATTAAAGGACAATTATACTCACCTCCCCCTCGTTCCTTTCCCCCACCTCTGCAAAGTACCCAGGATGAGGACTAAAACGCTAAGTCCTCACCTCTGGGTACTTTACAAAAGTCCTGCACTACTTACTTGTAATCTCCCATCACTCCGTCCTATCCTCCCCATTGGCACTTTGAGTGACAGTCGCGAGGCAGCCAATGCGAAGACACGCTCTGCAGGAACTGTCTTCCCATTGGCACCCCGGACTGTCACTGACAGTGCCAGTGGGGAGATAGGACCGGAGCGACGAGGGAGATTACAAGTAAGTAGTGCAAGACTTATGTAAGTTCCCAGGTGAGGACTTAGCGTTTTAGGTCCTCATCCTGTGTACTTTGCAGGAGTGGGGGGAAAGGAACGAGGGGGAGGTGAGTATAATTGTCCTTTAAAGGGCATCTCCACCCTTAAAACTAAAAAAAGGCTTGAGTAGCAACAACAATGATTTTTTTTGATGTATCATTCCTTTTTTATTTCATATACAGTTGCTGGAGCCCTTTATACAATTTGTTTTAACAGGTTGTGCAGAGAGATGTAGCTCTCTAACATTTGAAAGGCCTCGGACCAAGTACGTCCTTAATAGAAAAGTGGCATGACTATATTAACACCTAAAACGTCATATCTATAGCTGAACATTATGGGTAACAGGCTGCACAGTAGGAGTCCTCTACAACACAGTTATTTTTGTATCATGTGAGAACATCAAAGCACAAAGAAGGAAACACAGAAGACCAGATGATGTGTGAGTAGATAGAGATACCAAACCTCCTGCTGGGTTACTGAGCGCTTGGCTTTGCTTTAGCATATCCAATCCCTGGGACAGTCAAGAGTTATGTGTCCGTGATGGAAAAGATAATAAAAAAAAATCAGGAACATCCACTTGTCTTTGTATTTGGGTGCAATCTTCTCTCATTTTAGTCAAATCGCTTGCAGAAAAGGTAATTTGTTCTGTGGGGTCCCACGCTGTGAAAAGATTTTAAGATCTTTTTTCCCTCTAAAGTCTGCACACTGCCAATAGCTGTGGATAATGGATGGGCTCACATTAGCGCTTAATGCTTCCGAGGAGGACCGACAGCAGGCTAAATGGGGCCTAAACACGCTAACAATTGAGAGGGGGGACACGTAAGTCGACACAGCAGTCTAAGCGCACAGAGAACGGTTTACAAAGTGTTGTGGCATTATAAATAGGATCAAAACTGAATCATTGCAGTGAAACGAACATTCAGGGTTATTCAATAATAGTTCTTATCGTTTAAAATGGTGCTAATTTTGCCCCAACCAATCAGACGTAAGCTTACAAATGTTAAATATGATCTGATTGTTTGGGGCAAAATTAGCACCATTTTAAAAGATAAGAACTTTTATTGAATCTCCCTGATTATATCTTATAGCACAGTTACAGCTAAACAGGGACGGTGGAGCTTTTTACAAATAAGCTGGATTATCACAGGAAAAACTGTCCGTAAACCAAAAAAAGAAAAAAAAAAAGAGTCCGTAAACCAAGTTATTACTTCTAGCTAAGAAATGAGTCCACCTTGATGATTGTTCAAACTTTTGTTTAGGATTTCTCTCTAATGTTATGTGGTTAATTCATTATAAATCAAGATTCATTTTAAGGTAAAACCTAAAAGATTCTCATGTGATTGGGGAAGATGTTACTACATGGCTTAAAGGGCCAATAAAGGACTAAAGAAGGACATCTTTATGAAGGTTGGACTAGATGTACATGTCTTTATTCAACCTCCAGTACTATGAGCCCAATGAGCCAGCCTGATCCTGTTAGCTCCTCATTGTGCTAGAGTGATACTATACTTTTTTGCTCCTCCTTCCTAGCCCTGCCCATGACTCAGACATGCTCAGTATGCTTCATCCCGTACTTAAAAGGAGCTGTCCAACCAACTACTTTATATCTGTCCATGCTAGTGGGTAGTACCAAACTAATGAATAGTTTTACTGATTTTCCCGCAGGTATATCTTAGGTTAGGAATTACTAAAAATGTGCTGCACCCTTTAAATCAGCAGTTTCTGTTCTATATGTCAGGAAAGGTTGTTCTATGCTGCCAAAAAATGATGTCTATCCATATGTATAAATTCCTGAGGGGGCATGTTCCATTCATTGCAATAAAGGACACAATGCAGCACAGGCAGAATAGTAGCAGAAGGAACGTAAAGCAGTACAATGGTGTATAAACATTGGTTTTAGCTCAGTGTCACAGCTGGGACTTTATTCCATGTACACAGCAAATTAGCAGTTTAAGTCAATTTACAGCCGTTTCCCTGCTGTTCATTTATTTACATTATTTTGTCTGTAAACCACTGAGCCTTTGCAGTTTTGTATTGGAACTAGGAGATTTCTTCTCCCCTAACAGGAGCAGGATCCTTAAACTTTGGGTGGAAATGCCTTTACCTTGAGACTGCCAATCACAGCTGCCAATCAGCTATTAGGCCCTCCTTCATCCCTGCGGTTGTCGATATCAAGGGGTGGTAGCTACACCTCTGAAGCCCAGAAAAACCTATTTTGATGAAATTGCAACAGTTCATAATCAAATATCTGCAGGCGTTTTACTTCTCTGGTATAAAACGTTTATGACTTTACAGTAGGATTCATATCATTGTAGCTATGGATATTCCCAAACTGCAGGACATCGCACAAACTTCTTTTTATTATTATTAAAAACAAATGGGGGGGGGGGAGGAAAGGCCAGATTGTACGGATAGGGTTTCTAACGCAATTAAAAAGAACGAGCGTTTGTGATGCATCTTGGGGTCTCCTGCAGAACATTTTTATCCCAAGGCTAAAGAAGGCAAACGGCTCCTGAAAACAATGTCTGGTACATTGACAGAATGATATTGAAGGGAGTATGGGATTAAACTTGCTGATCGGCTCATCTTTTAACAATAATCTTTTAACAATAAAGGGGCACAAGGTTGGCTGCTTGCTACAAACAAATCAGTCATGTTCTGTAACCCAATACGGGACATATGTATAAACCTTTAATCATGTGTATAAAACTCATCATGGAAGCAATTCAGGTACAGTAGTTCTATGTCAGCATCATTGTACCTGCAGGAAAACAAGGAAATTGCCTGTTATACATCCCAGAGAGTGGGGCGGAGAATGAGACGTTAACCGTTCAGAGTTCATATTATTTTGTTAGTGTACAGTTCCTAATTAGAGAGAGACCCGAACCCGGTTCCGTAGCGGATTTCAAGGATCTGCTGGAACTTGGACTTCGTAGAAAGAGAACACAAAAGCGTGTAGTGGATATAAATGGCTAAAACATATATATTTATTATCAAAAATAGTAAAAGATCAACAATTGATCACATAAATGACCATAGTACATTATCAATATATTAAACAGTAACAAAAGTTCATTATCGTAATAATCATATGTCAATATCTCTGAACAACCCCCCTTCCTTCCTACCACCTCTCAATAAAGTCAAAAGGGTCAAAGCAGTGTAGTGATAGTGAGCTATACTTATTAGTCACGTCGGTAAACAATGGAGGTGGAGGGAGAGGGGTGTCTAGCACCCAAACGCGTTTCGCGTAATAGCTTTCTCAATGGCGCTTGGAACTTGGACTTCGCAGATTTTTTTGACTTTTGACAATTATTGAACGATCGAGAATTTTCTAATGTAAAAATCAAAAAATGTTGATACTTCTAGAAATCTGGAAAATACTAAGCGGAATGCCAGACAGGAAGTGCGTGACATTTCCGGTACTGGGCGGTGTTTTCAGAAGATTTTGGGCATTGATACAAACTGATACAAATCCCAAACCATTTCCCAGGTCCCTGAGTCATTAACAGTAAGTTACCATTGCTATTTATACCTTCATTTTAGGCAGAACTTTTAGATTTTTTAACTCCCATTGACTTCAATGGACCCACTTGCAGATTTTCGAATTTTTGTTTTTTATCGAAAATCCGCAAATTTGAAAGCGGGAGGGATTTTTCCTAATCCTGACACTAAACATTATCATTTATATGATGCCAAATATGTCAAATTGAATCTGATTGGTTGGGGCAAAATCAGCACCATTTTAAACGATAAGAACTTTTATTAAATCTCTTACACAATAAAGCATTTTAAGAAGATGGTTAAGAGGGACTCCTAGCATGGCTATTGGACTTGATGGTCTCCAGGTAATATTGTTCTGGATGATATTGTCCTGGATTAATAGACATACTTGATTGTTAATATTCTGTCTCCCATGGTTTGGTACACATGTTCCTGTTGTCCTTTAGACATCTTCTTAGATTTCAATAGATAATTATGTATAAATATAGGATTTTTATCTATCCTGATCAATGGCCCTATCTTGGGACAACATTGAAAAACGTGGGTAGAGACAATATCATCATTACATCCCAGATTGTACAACTACAGGACTATATTGGAGACTATGAGGCTGTTTGTCAGTAGTTGTATGTAAGTTGGAGTGTCTGTAATTGGGGACTGCCTATTTCTATCCACGAGATTCAGTAAAAAAGTTTCTGAATTTACAGATTCCTAACTATCTATAGATATAAAAGTCAATGTATGTATCTCTGTATGTTTGTATGTCCCAGAAAAACTTTAAAACGGCTGGGACAATTTTCATGAGACTTGGTACACTTATGTATAAGGACCTGGGGAAAAGCATAGGCTACTTTACAACAATGCCTCTGTACCCCCTTTTTTGACATCTTTTAAGTTAATTAACCTGTGTGCTGCCATCTAGTGATGAATCAAGTGAATCAAGTTAATTGCACACCTTCCAAATATCACAGATTGTGAAGGACAGTGCAACACTTTACTTCATTTTGTTGCTGTGATAGGAGGATAGAGCTGTCAATTATGAGGAGCAGCAGACCATGTGATGTAGCAAAGTCATGTGACCCCACACTAGTCACCTCCTCTCACTCGTGGTTCGCCCAGAGTCAAGATTGAGAGGTAAACTGATCAATCCAAGGTAAGTCTCTTGTACTGGGGGTTGGGCAGGCAGTTACCAATGGAGATCACAGTTTGCAGCAAACTGGTGCAGAGTTCAGAGGAGACAGCTAAGGAAATGTGTAGTTTTACTTAAGGAAAGACAATGACAGCTGTGAATGGGATGGAGCTGCCACACTGCAATACAACTGCACTGTAAGGGGTTCATTTTACTTCACATCTTGTGTCTCTTTTCCCCACAAAGGCCATGTACACACTTTTTTTACTCACCTTTTCTTTTCCATATGTCATTTTTGCAAGCAAATTGTGTTTTCTGGGGGACATTGTGTGTCAATAATGATCTATTGCAGTAAAAAATAAATTAATGTCAGATGTCTTAACCCATTGTTAAAGGGTTGATGCGATACGTGTTAAAGGGGAAGTTAATGCGATACATGTTAAAGGGGAAGTTAATGCGATACGTGCTAAAGGGGGAGTTGGTGCAATATGTATTGAAAGGGGAAGTTGATGTGATGCATTGTAACAGGCACCGCAAAGTTAACCAGATTTGTGGGTCAAGTTAGAAAGCTGAATTTTGAAAGCAGGTTCGGGATGGATCTTTAAAAAACTGGGCAACACCGGGTACTCTGCTAGTAATTTAATAATTGTATATGATTTCCTTGTGAATATATGACAACTGCATAAACCATAAGAAATGGTAAAGGAATCCATATCCACCAATTGGGTGTTTTTCAGAATAGTTTTAATTTTTCCACTGAGCAGCTTTACTTGCCCTTTCATGTTATGTCTCTTACATCACACTCTGGAATCTCCCTTAGGCTGGGTACACCAGCAGATATTTTTAGCGGGCAGACTGTTTCACAGCATTTTTGGTCAGACGCCTGAAAATATCTGCTGGGGTGGACCTCGATCATCCAGATTGGATGAATGAACAATTGGACGTGCCGGTAAATTCCGATCGATCGTACGGTTCCCTATGGGACCGCATGATTGAATGTTTGCTAATTCGGCCGCGGCTGAATTTGCCACGACTGACGGACATTTGTCCTGGCCGAGCGCTCGCTCGGTACAAATAGTCCCTCCGTGTGTACCCAGCCTTATATACTGTAATAGTCCAGCATTTTATTATTCATGTTTCAGACTTTGGGGAAAATTAGGAATCTTTCCTTTGCTTGGAAGGAATTAGATAAAAAGCATAAAATAAGAACAAAGAGTAAAATACATCTTAGAGCTCCGCAGGTCTCTTTATCATTCTTGTCAGAACGTCCAGCTCCAACTGGCTTTTTAATGGGACAGTTGCCTAGGAAACAGTTGCTATAGAGACATGTATCCTCACCCCCCCCCCATGAATTTTTTTTTTTTATTAAAAAAATTAAAGATGTTACCTATGGCAGCGATAGAACAAAAAGACGGTTTTCACCATCAACTTTAAAATAAAAAGTGAACATATTTTGACTTGCAGCTTGGTCTTTGTACAAACCATTCCCATATTAGAAAGTACAGTTGTAAAGGCTTTTTTTTTTTGCTTCTAAAAATGTCAACCGGAAGCCTAGAAGAATGCAAATCTCTGGTGGCGCGTAATTAACCTGTGCTCTGCTAGGGCCATTGGGGAAAGGATTTTTGAAGCGAGGGAGATGTTAATATTCATGAGATATAAAACAGTTAATAATGTGCTGTAATACTGTAAATGGTTCCAGTTCGGGGGACTTGGATCTTTGTGCCAAAGGCTTAAGATCTCCCACAGAGGAGTAATGAGAACACGTCGTAAAAATATATATAGAAGAGAAGGACATTGAACATTCGTATATTCTGCTGAATCATCGCACTGTAGCCAACGTCTGCCTGGAACACTAATGATTCCCATTGGGAGACTACATAGGAACTTGACGATCAAGTTTAGCCAATCAGAGACCTACCAAGCATTTTGGAAGACCCTCTTGCCATGAAGTTAGAATGACACCAGTTACAAATCTAAAGCTGGGTATACACAGTAACGATAAAGCCCCGATACCACCGGATCCGCCGGTATCGGGGCTTTATCGTTACTGTGTGTACTTTAGTTTCCCGAACAAGCGCGTGCAGAACGCTCGTTCGGGAAAGATAGAAAGTTTCCAGGGAGAACGCTCGGGACTGTGTCTATGCAGATCTTTGGATTATGCAGATCCGGTCTGTCCTCTTTCACTGATCTGTACTATGTGTACCCAGCTTAGGGGCTCAATGCAGAATTAGTGCTTGGGCCCAAATGAGTGTCAGGATCTGGACTCAAGGGCCCCCCATGACATGTTTATGGGGCCCTTACGTTTCTGCACAGTTTTATGTGCTGTTATAATATGTGATTGTGTTAATTGCAATGGTCCTAATATCGAAACGCATGTAATCCGCAACAAAATGGTGACCTCATGCGTTCAAACATTGGACAGAAATACAGCGTTGGCAGCGGGGCCGACTACATTGTCGCCCATAAGAATGCAGATCACAAAACGTGTTTTGAATCACGGCAGGGTTGTCTAGTTCTTTATTGATTTTGTAAAAGCAAAATTTTATTTGGTCACTTTTTATCACATTTTGTGTACACAGTATATATCCGTGCACACAAACAGTGGTTCATAGATATATGAACAGCTATTTCCTCCCTAAACCCAGGCTAACCCCATGCAGTAATAGCAAAGTAGCAAGAGTTATCTTGGCCATATACATGGAACAATATTATTGACCGAATTGCTTTGTGTATGGTGTCCAGTGATGAAATTGGACTGCAGAATTGGTCCGTTTTCGTTTGTACTTGTGTGGCCACCTTGAGTATGGGTTTAAGATGGCATTTGAGAGGTGTGCACAGGGTTTCCAGGTTTCCCAGTTGTCCCGTCTGCAAGTCCCATCCTAGGAACGGCTATAACACCAACACTCTGCCCCAGAACACCCATAACCCTGCCTCCCCACCCACCCACTATCTATCACCGCCGTCCCCACTCTCCCCCTTGCCTCTTGCTCTGCCCCGTCCCTCCCACTCAAGCAAAAATCTGGCAACCCTGGGTGTGCACCAACCAAATTTTTTTTTACGCGGCACCAGCAATGCAATAAAAATAAAATAGCATTGTCTCTAAAGCCAACGAATAGCACACAAGATAAAACAATATGAAGCACCAAAAAGGTAGAGAGCGACTCTTATTGCATTGTCTAGTAGGAATCTCACACACTTACACTATGGAATTTCTTTTGTCTTTAGCAGTTTCATTGATTGAATGAAAAATCTCCAGTGAATAATTGTTAGTGAATCAGCACGTTACATGGCTAATTGCTCTTTCAGTGAAATGCTATTCATTGTCCCCGGGCAGAGTTACCCTCTCTGTTCTGATAGAGTAGATCACAGCTGGAAGACCAACTGGAGGCTGCAGAGAGTTGCAATAATCTAATTAGCCAGATTCTCTGCATTTGCATTTAACACCACCATGACTGCCGTGAACTTTATTGCTGATTAAATTGTGCACTGATTATTGGTTTTAATATTTGACAGATTGTTATACAGTTTATGGAATGTTATCCTATGGTAGGAGCAACCATACTGGCAGAAAGCGTTGGGGAATTCATTGATAGCAAACCTGGCAGACATTTCAAATTCGGTGTTTAAATTTTACAGCAAAAATCCCTGTTCACTTTGACTTTCCATATTCTGTTTCTCGGAATTCCGGAACTCTGACGTACTATTAAGGGTGCGGTCCCACTATGCGCGTTGCATTCCGTTTTCCGTTTTCCGAATCGCAATGTAATTTAAAATATAATGGAAATCGCGAGAACCAGTTCCCACCATATAATTTGCGTTCCGAATCTATGTGCACGAGTGCACAATTTTGGGCCGTGTGTGTCAGAATTGCACTTTAACAATAGTCTATGGGAGAGCAAAAACAAACACGGACACGTGCGGACAAATTTATTTTTTGTGTTTTTATTGCTTTTTCTCCAGTGTTTCCTGTTGTTTTTTCAAAAACTGCACACGCTCGCAAATGGACTGAAAACGTGGACACACGCGGACAAATGCATAGAAAAAGGCATGTCTGGACCGGAACACGGACAAAATGCATTGTCCTAAACGCACTCAAAACGGACAAAGCAACGCACATAGAGGGACCTTGTCCTTAGTGTGTGTGGGGGGACATTAAAACAATTTAAGTCCTCATTCTTGGTACTATTAGAAGGGTTTAATTCTTGACAGGTTCCCTAAGGAAGGATTCCATGGCTTCCATTAAGGACAAACTCCCAGAAAGAGTCTCTCTAATAACATTAATAAAAAAAATATCTGTTGAGGAAGAAATACAAACATTTTGTGGAGATTGTAGTTCACAATAAAGATGTTTACCTATAACACATTAATACAAGTAAGAAGATCACACAGTCCTTTCTAGGTTATTAAAATACTTCTTTCTTAATATTCAGACATTATACACAGCACTGCATTTAGCTGAGAATGATTATGAAGTCAAGAATACAAATGATTGAAAGAATACTCAGACAAGATCTCCTGTTCAGGGGAGGACTGGCCCAGTAGGTTGAGGGGCAAATGCCCCCGGGCTGATCTCCAATGAAGAATTTGGGCTGCCACAGAAGCTGTTAGTAAGTTACGTGCTTGAAAGGCACAGCACACGCCTCTAGCTCTAACATGGGCAAGGAACAGGAAACTCCTCCTTCAGATCATTTACCAGTCAGTCCAGTTTATTAGCAACATTAGTCAGCCCTCCAGTTCATTAGCCAGTGTCATCAGCCCTTCAGTTCATTAGCCAGTGTTGTCAGCCATTCAGTTCATTAGCCAGTATCATCAGCCCTTCATTTTTGGACTACAATTGTCCTTAAACCACATCATAGACTTGATACACATTGATACACATCATACACAAATTGCAGGCAACAATGTAAAATGGGAATAGTGGTCTTGAAAATGGGTGGGACCTTAGCAAAGTAGGTGTTGTCAAAAATGTTGCAATCTAACGTTAAAGGGCCACTTGGCTGTATTTGACCCCAGGCCAAAATGTCTCAGTACCGCCCTGCTCTTGTTTGGGAAATAAAGTTAAGAGGGGAGGGAGGTTAGGGAATGAGTGCATTCAATAGCCACAAGCAATGCAATAATGTTAAAGTTACACCATGTGTATTACATTCATAGTGCATTATTGTTATGTCTTAAAATGATTTTTGTTTTGTTTTTTTGTCTTTTATTGTGTGAATAAGTCAGGTTTAAGGTGACACAAATTTTTGGGACCTGATCCAAATGTACAAAAGATGATGAATGAGGTTCATACTTAGGTCTCCATTGACAAATTGCTGTCGCATTTTTTGTAATTTTAGTTGAAAGGGAACGTTCTATGAATGCAACCACCAGCTATACAGAGCAGCACATTGCAAGCAAGCAGGTCAGTGGAAAGATAGGAGTAAGGAGAACGTAGAGCTACAGTATTTGTACCATTGCCAAGGAACTTTTCATCAGAAATTCATGGTGTATATGAAAGTTTATAATGTGTTTTTATTTTTACCACTACCACTTTTCTTGGTACTGTAATAGCCAATCTTTGATTGATGTTCCCCATGTTTTTCCCTGCTAGCGTGATCAAGCTAAAGACAATCTCCTGTATCTTCTATTAAGTTTTACTTCCCCTTTGAGCATGCTCAGTGACTTGGATGGAGTAGAACTCGAACTCAAACCCAAACTTATCAAGTTTGAACGGACTCGGACTTCTCAACTATCTCGGACCCGGATTTCTCGGAGTTTCGCTTATTATCGAATTCGAAAATTGAACGATCTGCGAATTGTTTACAGGATAATTATCGAAAACCGAACGCGGGAGCTCGAAAGTACCGCGCGTGAGAATAAAATCGATATTTTTGAAAGTTCTGTTACCCATCCAAACTGAAGCTCATCCAAAGTGAAGTTATCCCAAGTGACATTGGAGTTTAACAAGAGAGTTAATTACCATTACCTATCTTCCAACAGGTACGCATTATCCTCCATTGACTGCCTTGCCTTACCCTCTGCTTCAATATCACAACTATATCCTCCCCTCTGTATAATTCATAATTGGTACCCATTGTTAATTCCAATACTGTGTATTGTTTTTCTGAACAGTTTGTATTAGTCCTAAAATATTTTGAATAGGGTCACAGCAGGGGCGTACCTGAAGGGGCCCGGGCCCCCCTGTGAGTTTGGGGGCCGGGCCTCTGACTCCCTGCTGCCTCCACGCGGGTCCATGCAGTATTCACCCCTTTTAAAGAGCTGATCGCGCGTAAGAAAACATCAGCTCTTTAAAACCAGACCCGAAATTCCGGAACCGGTTTTAAAGAGCTGATCGCGCGTATGTTTTCTTCATACGCGCGATCACTCTTTAAAAAGGGTGAATACTGCAGGGACTTGGGCTTGTGGCGGGCCCTACTACCGTCCACCCCCCCCTCCCCCGCGGTCGTTACGCCACTGGGTCACAGTTTATGTGTCTCTTAAGGGCTAGGCCACACTAGCGTGTTTTTCGCGCGTTTGCGCACGCGTTTCGCGCTCGCGTTTGCGCCCGCGATTTCGCTAAAATGGAAATCGCGGGAACCAAAAATTCGCGCGATTTCCGATGCGCATCGCGATTGCGCGTCCGTTCGCGTTATGGTAACGCATGCTGTTCACCATTTTTGGTGCGTTAACGCATGCGTGTCCATAACGTGAAAAGGCGAAAACGCGTGCGCAAAACGCGAGCGCGAAACGCGCAAGAATCGCGCACACAATCGCGTGCGATAACGCTCGCGATTTTGTGCGCGATTCCTGTGCGTTGCAGTGTGGCCTCACCCTAAGAGATGGATCTTCCCTGCTAGTCCATGTTGCACAGCTGGTGATCACTTTGTTGTGGTAATTGCACTCTGCTAATTACTGAATTTCCCTGTCCTGTGTCTGATTTTATCCCATTTAACACAGCATAGGGGGATCTCTTTGCAGGAAGTCCATCCAAACTGAAGCTCATCCAAAGTGAAGTATCCTAATTGATATTGGAGTTTAAAACAAGAGACCCCAGGCAAACTTTACCTGCTGACTTTACTGTGTTTAAATAATGTATACAATTGTGCTCTGCTTTAAGGTGACATACTTAGGACCGATTTTATGTACAATCCACCGTACAATCCGACATTTCCATCGATTGGCGAAAAAATTTACATTTTCCCAATCTTATCACGCGACATTAGATCGTAAAATCGATCGTAATTACCACGGGAAGTCGGTTTTTAAGTCGATTGGTAAAATGATTGTAGTGTTTTCTAAAGTTCCGATTAATGTGAATGTAATGTAACCTCACAATGGACGACATTCGACAAATTGAATGTCGACCAATATTTATTGTACATCTTGGTATAATTAACATTGTACATCTGTCTATCAAAGTATCGGTCGGTTTAAGATCGTAATTACGATCATAAAAGTGTATGGCCACCTTTAGTCTAAAGGTGGCCATACATCTGTGCGATATTACTTACCCGACCCAGCGCTCGCACAACGTTCATCGATCCTGCCGGAACCGCCTCCCCCGATCTTATATTCGACGGACATGTGATCACAAAATAAATAGGATTTTGCAATCACATGTAGGCCGAATTTGACGCGACGTAGCCTTATCCCACCTCCACTCCCTGTTTATCATTCTCCTTCTTGCTGCTAGGGATATTGCTCCTAACCCTGGACCCTGCAACATTTCCATCTGCCGTTGTCCTCGCCTTTCTACCCCCCCCTACTTATTCCTTTAGAGGCTCTAATCTCTCTAATATTATAACTGTCCCTAGACATGTGATCACAAAATAAATAGGATTTTGCAATCACATGTAGGCCGAATTTGACGCGACGTAGCCTTATCCCACCTCCACTCCCTGTTTATCATTCTCCTTCTTGCTGCTAGGGATATTGCTCCTAACCCTGGACCCTGCAACATTTCCATCTGCCGTTGTCCTCGCCTTTCTACCCCCCCCTACTTATTCCTTTAGAGGCTCTAATCTCTCTAATATTATAACTGTCCCTATTCTGTCACCTTCACTTCTTCCTTTTTCCTGTGGCCTCCTTAACACACTCTCTTGCTAACAAACCCACCTTTATCCATGACCTGTTCTCTTCTAATGCCTTTCATCTCCTGGCTCTTACGGATCACAACATGATACTGCAGTTGAAGCTTCGATTGCGCATGGTGGTCTATCTTTCTCTCATTCGTCTCGTTCCTCGGGATGGGGTGGAAGGGTAGGTCTTCTCTTTTCCCCTATCTGCCCCTTTAAACTTGTTTCTCTTCCACCCTCCGTAACTTTTTCCTCATTTAAAAGTCCCAACCCCACTCAGGTCGCCGATGCCAGGCAGACTCACTGCGGCCGACAGTGAGCCCGATCAGAAATTGATCAGAATTGACCAATCAGAAACGGATTATGGATTTCTGCAAACCTATATAAAGAGGGCTTTCCGCCGCAGAACTCAGATGCCATCGCAGTAGATGGCTGAAAAGAAGAAGAAGCGGCTGGCAACATCGGCTCCGCTGAGGCCGGCGGTGCCACGGCTCACTGGCGCCCCAGTGAGTCTGCCTGGCATCGTCGACCTGAGTGGGGTTGTGTCGCCAGCCCGAAGACGTCGCGTCGGATCAAGACGCCGGCAAATCGGCCTCTGTTGAGGTCGCCGGCGCCGCCGGGGGTACCCCTGGCGGCCGCAGGGGTACCTCTCGGGTCGGCGGCCTCGCAGAGCTGGTGTCGCCGGGACGGAAGAAAGAGATGCCGCCCAAGGGCTCTTTTAAGAGCCGCACTGGGGGAGCCTCCACCCCTCCCAGCGGCTCCCCTCCCCTCCCCGGGAGCGGCCGGGGCGGGGGCTTGGAGGGGTTGCCGGGGAGGGGGTGCACGGCGGGGTCGCGACCACCTGCTGCGGCCCCTTCCCGGCAGCCCTCCTAGCCTCCCTTCCGAGATTGCCGCGAGCGGGGAACGGTTTGGGAGGGCTGCTGGGAAGCGGCGCGGGTGGTCCGCCGCCGCCGCGGGTTGTGTGGACGGTGGGGCGTATGCCCCGCCCCCTATGAGCGTCTCGGGAAGGATTTTAAGTCCTTCGCGGCGTATACTACAGTATCGCCGCGAAGGGCCTTAAAATTACCGCAGCACTCGCGGCCGCGATAGATATCCGGGAATAGCGCTCGCCGTATAGCGCTATTTTCGTGGCCGCGATGTGCGGCTGGTAATTTTTTTGCGCTATTATCGTTGCTTTATAAATATGCCCCTTGGTCTTTACTAAAATCTTTCTGTCTCTCAGTTTGCTAGTAACTCCTTCCCACTCTCTGATCACAATCTAATTACTTCTCCTACCACCTACTCTCTCTCTGACACTCCATCTACTGTCCTGGGTTCGGCAACATCCCAGCATTACCTTCCAGCTCTATCCTCCTCTCTCGGTTCTAACCTCGCTGCTCTCATGTCTGACTCTAATCCTAATTCCCTAATACATTCGTATAACTCTATCTTATCCACTACTATTGACTCCTTTGCCCCCCTTACAGACTCACAAACGTCGCCCCGCTAAACTTTCGTAATTTCCGAAAACTTCGAAAATTCGAAAACGGAACGAAGCTCAACAGTTTCAAACATCTCTAATACCAAGTTCTTACGCCGCTGTACTTGTTCAGCTGAGCGGCTGTGGAAAAAGTCACGCAGTCAGGCAGACTTTAACCATTTCAAGCTCATGTTGTTGTGTCTTAATTCGGCTCTTTCAGCAACTAAACACTCCTCCAGCACACTTATAAACAATAACAAAAATAACCCACGTCGTCTATTTTCGCTATTTAACACTCTCTTGCAGCCATTCACTACAGACACTCTTCATTCCATTAACGCTCCTGAGGATTTTGCAGACTACTTTAGAAATAAAATAGATGATATTCGCACTCTAACTCCTACACCCCAAGACAACTCTCACCTTCTTATGCCTGCCCCACTGCCTGCAGTTCTGGAATGTTTCACCCCTATCACCCATTCTAAAGTATTCGACCCCCTGTTATCCTCTCCGCTTACAATGTGTACCCTTGATCCCATGCCCTCCTTCCTACTCAGACACTGTGCTAAAATCCTTTCCCCCGCTCTTTCTCACCTTTTTAATTCCACCCTGACCACTGAGATTTTTCCTGCTGCCTTTAAACATGCGTGTGTCATACCTCTTCTTAAAAAACCTTCTCTGTACCCTACCTGTCTCTCAAACTACCGCCCTGTCTCCCTTATACCATTTGCATCAAAACTCCTTGAACGTCTTGTCTCTACACACATTACTAAATACCTCCATGCTAATATCTTATTGGACCCATTGTAATCAGGATTCCGACTGGGTCATTCAACTGAAACGGCCCTCTGCAAAGTCTCAAATGACCTACAAGCTGCCAAAGCCAAAGGACAGTTCTCGTCCCTCATTCTCTGTCTCTTTTGCTAATAAGACTTCCTCTCCTGTTCCGCTTAGTGTGGGGGGTCTCTCAGGGCTCGGTTTTAGGACCCTTGCTGTTCTCCCTCTACACTAGGAGAAATAATCAGTTCTTTCGGTTTTAAGTATGACTTATATGCAGATGATACCCAAATTTACTTGTTCATCCCCGCGCTAACCCCTGAAGTTCAATCCCAAATCTCTAAATATCTGCCCTCTATCTCTTCCTGGATGGCGCACCGCCGCCTTAAACTCAATCTATCCAAAACGGAATTAATAATCCCCCCCCCTAACCTGGACCGAGTCCACCCTTCTCCATCTCTATTGACAATATGGTCATTAACCCAGTGGAATCTGCACGCTGCCTTGGAGTGATCTTTGTCTCCTCTCTCTCCTTTCATCATCTATATATACAATTAGAAACAAACAGAATCCCTTCAAAAGTAGTCTGCACACTCAATGATATAGTAAACATCCTTTATTATAACTTAGGGACACATAAACCCAAACCCCTCCCTATTAAAACCAATTAAAAAATCTTTATCTATACAAATCCTGGTGCCTGTTCCATTTATCAAAAAGGTGCAAAATACAATGTGCATACATTCATTATATATGTTATATAAAGCGATACCTCCATCCTTAATATAGTCAAACAAGTCCCTGTATTATAGTCAGTGCTCGTTACAGTCCTACAGTCACGGACAGGCTAGGGAGATCAGCTCAATTGTCAATAAGGCATAGCAGCGGAACGGGGAAAAAGACAGTCCATGGCACCATTATCTCTCTATACAACTTACTTAATAGCATTTCGCTATTACATCTATAAACTAATGATTCCCTGGGCTTCATATCTGGCTAATACTTACTATTTTGTGAAGCATAAATACCTGCTAATTTGTAAAACATAAGTATAACCGGTATCTATATAAACAGATCTAGCTTCATCTCAATTCCACCATCGATCAGTTGCTACAATATAGAAGTCTATTGTGTTGCTATGTAAAAAACCAATCTGTTACAACAGTGTTTCAAACTGATTCATACAGTCCGATGGTTACAAAGTATATATCACGAACATCCGTAAGCAAAAGTTTGAACAGTCAGGTCCAAAGGCTAAATGCATGTAAACAACCATTATCCATTATACAAAAAAAGCATTAATACACAGGTTAATGGCAATGAAACACAGCCGCATGAGGATACATAGAAAACAAGACACAATCAGGGAGATTCAATAAAAGTTTTTATCGTTAAAAATGGTGCTAATTTTGCCCCAACCAATCAGATCTTATTTAACATTTGAAAGCTAACATCTGATTGGTTGGGGCAAAATTAGCACCATTTTTAACGATAAGAACTTTTATTGAATAATCCTGAATGTCTCAAAGGTGTATCATGGCCAATTTGTTAGATATTAACACTCTTGAAGATTCCAATCTGCAATGCAATTTGATTGCAGACCTTGAGAACTCAACACCCCCAGGTATAATCCTGGGTCTAACATTTCCAGAACATTTCCCTTTGGAGCAATTTTAGGTTTACGCTTCCACCACGAATATTAGTTTTCACTTTTTCAATGGCATAGCACTTCACTGTTTTTGTGGACATGTAATGATGCTCCATAAAGTGTCTTGCTACTGAGGACAAATTCTATCCCTTTTCCATGTGTCGACTGGCTAAACGAATGTTCGACAAATGTTGGCTAAACTGCTCCTTCAATCTCTGTGTCGTCTTCCCCACGTAGATACATGGCAGCTGCATGTTAAAACATAGACCACGTTACAGAATCACAATTCATGTATGTATTAATGTGGAACTTGTTTTGTTTCTTGGCATCTTGGAACTGGTCAGTCTTATGTATATGTGGACATAGCTTACATTTGCCACAAGTGTAACATCCCTTTAAGATCCGTCCTCTGCCTGTCTGCACTGTCTCCTTCCATCATCACACTAACAATGTCGCTAGGACCTGTTGTTTTCTCCTTCGCAATATTTCCAAGATCCGCCCTTTTCTCTCTCTCTCCACTACTAAAATGCTCATCCATGCCCTTATAATCTCCTGTCTCGACTGCTATAAAATTCTACTGCTTGGACTCATCTTTCTCCTCTCCAGTCTATCTTAAACTCGGCAGCTCGGATTATCTCACTCTCCTTCAAAAGAGAACCCGCAACCCCGATACTTCAGTCCATAGGGTGGCTTCCCATCAAACAAAGAATCATATTCAATACCCTACTTTTAACCTTTAAATCCCTTCGCTCTACTGCACCTCCCTACTAATCTTCTCTCTTGGTCCCCTATGTCCCAGGTCGTGCCCTTGCAAGGAAATCTTCTCCACAGACCCCCAACTAACACTGCTTCCTCCTTAAACCATTCTCTCTTGCTGCTCCCTACCTTTGGAACTCTCTCCCTCTCTCCCTTCACCTGGTGACATCCATTAATACTTTCAAATCTAGACTGTTATCCTACCTTTCTGAGCATCAGCACAACTAATGATTGTTAGCCCTTTTAAACACTTCGAACTCATCCATGGGGCAGCACGGTGGCTCAGAGGTTAGCACTGATACCTTGCAGCGCTGAAGTCCTGAGTTCGATTCCACCCTTGGACACATCTGTAAGGAGTTTGTATGTTCTCCCCGTGCTTGTGTGGATTTCCTCCAGTCACTCCGGTTTCCCCCACAATCATAAAGACATACTGATAGGTTGTATGTATGTGTAAATAAAATGTGCTTAGATTGTAAGCTCTTCAGGGCAGGCCTGATGTTAATGTATACATGTAATTGTAAAGCGCTGCAGAAGATGTTGGCGCTATACAAATCCACAATAATAATAATCCCCCCCACACACACTTGCATCTGTATGCATCTGTAAATATGAATATAAATATTTCCATACACTTTGGAGGGACCTTTTCCCCTCGCTCCTGTCCATACACTTTGGAGGGACCTTTTCCCCTCAGCCCCTGTCCATACACTTTGAAGGGACCTTTTCCCTCAGCCCCTGTCCATACACTTTGAAGGGAACTTTTCCCCTCAGCTCCTGTCCATAAACTTTGAAGGGACCTTTTCCCTCAGACCCTGTCCATACACTTTGAAGGGACCTTTTCCCTCAGCCCCTGTCCATACACTTTGAAGGGACCTTTTCCCTCAGACCCTGTCCATACACTTTGAAGTGAAGGGACCTTTTCCCCTCAGCATTTCCATAACTTTGAAGGACCTTTTCCCCAGCCCCTGTCCATAACTTTGAGGGACTTTCCCCACCCGTCCATAACACTTTGAGAACCTTTCCCCTCAGCCCCGTCCATACACTTTGAGGGACCTTTTCCCTCAGCCCCTGTCCATACACTTTGAAGGGACCTTTTCCCCTCAGTCCCTGTCCATTACACTTTGGAAGGGACCTTTCCCCCACCCCTGTCCAACACTTTGAAGGGACTTTCCCTCAGCCCTGTCCATACACTTTGAAGGGCCTTTTCCCTCAGCCCCTGTCCATACACTTTGGAGGGACCTTTTCCCTCACCCTGTCCATACACTTGGAGGACCTTTTCCCTCAGCCCTGTCCATACTTTGAAGGGACCTTTTCCCCCAGCCCCTGTCCATACACTTTGGAGGACCTTTTCCCCAGCCATGTCCTACACTTTGAGGGACCTTTTCCCCTCACCGGCCCCTGTCCATACACTTTGAAGGGACCTTTTCCCCTCACCCCTGTCCCATACACTTTGAAGGGACCTTTTCCCTCAGCCCCTGTCCTAACCTTTTGAAGGGACCTTTTCCCCTCAGCCCCGGTCCATACACTTTGGAGGGACCTTTTCCCCTCAGCCCTGTCCATACACTTTGAAGGACCTTTTTCCCCTCGCCCTGTCATACTTGAGGGACCTTTCCTCAGCCCTGTCCATACACTTTGAAGGGACTTTTCCCCTCAGCCCCTGTCCATACACTTTGGAGGGACTCTTTTCCCCTGGCCCCTGTCCATACACTTTGAAGGGACTTTTTTTCCCCCTCAGCGCCCCTGCCTACACTTTGAGGGACTTTTTTCCCCTCAGCCCCTGTCCATACACTTTGAAGGGACTTTTTTTCCCCTCACGGCCTATCCATACACTTTGAAGGGACTTTTTTTTTCCCTTCAGCCCCTGTCCATCAGCCCCCTGTCCATACACTTTGAAGGACTTTTTTCCCTCAGCCCCTTCCATACACTTTGAAGGGACTTTTTTTCCTCAGCCCCTGTCCATACACTTTGAAGGGACTTTTTCTCCTCAGCCCCGTCCATACACTTTGAAGACTTTTTCCCCTCAGCCCCTGTCCATACACTTTGGAGGGACCTTTTTCCCTCAGCCCCTGTCCATACACTTTGGAGGACTTTTCCCTAGCCCCTGTCCATACACTTTGAAGGGACTTTTCCCCTCGCCCTGTCCATACACTTTGAAGGGACTTTTTTCCCTCAGCCCCGTCCATACACTTTGAAGGGACTTTTTTCCCTCAGCCCTGTCCATACACTTTGAAGGACTTTTTTCCCTCAGCCCCTGTCCATACACTTGAAGGGACTTTTTTCCCCTCAGCCCCTGTCCATACACTTTGAGGACTTTTTTCCCTCAGCCCCTGTCCATACCTTTGGAGGGACCTTTTCCCCTCAGCCCCTGTCATACACTTTGAACGGACTTTTTTCCGCTCAGCCCCTGTCCATACACTTTGAAGGGACTTTTTTTTCCTCAGCCCCTATCCATACACTTTGAAGGGACTTTTTTTCCCTCAGCCCCTGGCCATACACTTTGAAGGGACTTTTTTTCCCTCAGCCTGTCCATACACTTTGAGGGACTTTTTCCCCTCAGCCCCTGTCCATACACTTTAAGGACTTTTTTTCCCTCAGCCCTGTCCATACAATTTGAAGGGACTTTTTTCCCCTCAGCCCCTGTCCATACACTTTGGATAGAACTGTTTTCCCTCAGCCCTCCATAAGCTAACTATCCTTTTCCTTTAGAGGTCTTCTGTCTATTTAACTGTTACGCTATTACCTGGAAATAGCAGGTACTGTGCAGCCATCCATACGCTTTAGCGTCTAAACAGTTACCATGACAACGCTTTCCGCGCATGCGCATAATCAACCGGCGCGTCTAAACAGTTACCATGACAACGCTATCCGCACATGCGCATAATCAACCGGCATTTTGCGCATGCGCCTAATCAACCGGCGCGTGTGTTACTGAAGGTACGCTGATGGAGGTACGCAAAAGTAAATTATGCCGCACAGTAAAAGACTTTCCTGCACAAAAGGAAATGAAGCCACCCCCACCATGTATTTAATCGAGATGGCCAAAAAGACCCAGACAGATAGACAACCACAAACATAGACACACAGCCCGATAGTGATAAACAGACAGAAAGACAGTGGAATAGACTCAGTTCTATCCAAGTGTATGGCACGGGCTGAGGGGAAAAAAGTCCCTTCAAAGTGTATGGACAGGGGCTGAGGGAAAAAAAGTTCCCTTCAAAGTGTATGGACGGGGCTGAGGGGAAAAAGAGTCCCTTCAAAGTGTTATGGACAGGGGCTGAGGGAAAAAAGTCCCTCAAAGTGTATGGCAGGGGCTGAGGGAAAAAAAGTCCCCTTCAAAGTGTATGAGGGGCTGAGGGAAAAAAAGTCCCTTCAAAGTGTATGGAGCAGGGCTGAGGGGAAAAAGTCCCTTCAAAGTGTATGGACAGGGGCTGAGGAAAAGTCCCTCCAAAGGGTATGGCAGGGCTGAGGGGAAAAAAAGTCCCTTCAAAGTGTATGGACAGGGCTGAGGGAAAAGGGTCCCTTCAAAGTGTATGGACCAGGGGCTGAGGGGAAAAGGCCCTCAAAGTGTATGGACAGGGCTACGGGAAAAGGTCCCTTCAAAGTTTAGGACGGGGCTGAGGGGAAAAGGTCCTTCAAAGTGTATGGCAGGGGCTGAGGGGAAAAGGTCCCTTCCAAAAGTGTATGGACAGGGGCTGAGGGGAAAAAGTCCCTTCAAATGTATGTGACAGGGGCTGAGGGAAAAGGTCCCTTCAAAGTGTTATGGACAGGGGCTGAGGGAAAAGGTCCCTCCAAAGTGTATGGACAGGCTGAGGGGAAAAGGTCCCTCCAAAGTGTATGGACAGGGGCTGAGGGGAAAAGGTCCCTCCAAAGTGTATGGACAGGGTCTGAGGGGAAAAGTCCCTTCAAGTTAAATGGACAGGGGCTGGAGGGAAAGGTCCCTCCAAAGTGTGGACAGGGCTGAGGGGAAAGGTCCCTCCAGTGTATGGACAGGGGGCTGAGGGGAAAAATTCCCTCAAAGTGTATGGACAGGGTCTGAGGGAAAAGGTCCCTCCAAAGTGTATGGACAGGGGCTGAGGGAAAAGGTCCCTCCAAGTGTATGGACAGGCAGGGAAAGGTCCCTCCAAAGTGTATGGACAGGGGCTGAGGGGAAAAAAGTCCCTTCAAAGTGTATGGACAGGGTCTGAGGGAAAAGGTCCCTCCAAAGTGTATGGACGGGTCTGAGGGAAAAGGTCCCTCCAAAGTGTATGGACAGGGGCTGAGGAATGGTCCTCCAAGTGTATGGACAGGGGCAAGGGAAAGGTCCCTCCCAAAGTGTATGGACAGGGGGCTGAGGGGAAAAAGTCCCTTCAAAGTGTATGGACGGGGGTCTGAGGGAAAAGTCCCTCCAAAGTGTATGGAAAATTTATATCATATTTATATAAAAATAAATGTTTCTACCCATTATTCTAGCGCCCGTTTATGAAGCGGGCTATAATGTCTAGTTTGTATATTGATACAAATGCAACAAGCATGACATACGGAATGAGAATCCTGCCCCTAGACTTACAATCTAAGTGTGGAGGGACAAAATACAGATGCAAGTGTGGTGTGGGGGATTATATTATTGGTGTTTATATAGCGCCAACATCTTCTGCAGCACTTACAATTACATGTAATACATAACATCAGGCCTGCCCTGAGAGCTTACAATCTAAGCACATTTTTTACACATACATACACCTATCAGTATGTCTTTTATTATTGTGGGGGAAACCGTAGTGTGACTGGAGGAAATCCACACAACACGGGGAACAACAAACTCCTTACAGATTGTTCCAAGGGTGGAATCAAACCCAGCGCTGCAAGGTATCAGTGCTAACCTCTGAGCCACCTGCTGCCCCATGGAGAGTTCGAAGTGTTTAAAAGGGCTAACAATCATTTGTTGTGCTGATGCCAGAAAGGTAGGATAAACGTCTAGATTTGAAAGCATTAATGGATGTCACCAGGCGAAGTCGAGAGAGAGGGGGAGAGTTCCAAAGGTAGGGAGCGCAAGAGAGAATGTTTAAGGCGGGAGGCAGCAGTGTTAGTTGGGGGTCTGTGGAAAATTTCCTTGCGAGGAGTGAAGGGCACAGCCTGGGACATAGGGGACCACGAGAGAAGATTAGTAGGGAGGTGCAGTAGAGAGAAGGGATTTAAAGTTAAAGATAGGGTATTGAATATGATTCTTTGTTTGATGGGAAGCCCAACCTATGTACTGCATATAGGGGTTGCAGGTTCTCTTTTAAGGGGAGTGAGATGTCTGAGCTGCCGAGTTTAAGATAGACTGGAGAGGAGAAAGATGAGTCCAAGCATAGAATTTTATGTAGTCAGACGGGAGATTATAGGGCATGATGAGCATTTTGTATGTGGAGAGAGAGAGAAAGGGGCGGATCTTGGCAATATTGCGAAGGAGAAAACACAGGTCCTACGGACATTGTTAGTGTGATGATGGAAGGAGACAGTGCGACAGGCAGAGGCGGATCTTAAAGGGATGTTACACTTGTGGCAAATGTAAGCTATGTCCCACATATAAAAGACTGACCCAGTTCCAATAGCCAAGAAACAAAACAAGTTCCACATTAATACATACTGAATTGTGATCTGTAACTTGGTCTATGTTAAACATGCAGCTGCCATGTATCTACGTGGGGAAACGACACGAAGATTGAAGGAGCAGTTTAGCCAACATTTGTCGAACATTCGTTTACCAGTCGACACATGGAAAAGGGGTAGAATTGTCCTCAGTAGCAAGACCACTTTAGGGAGCATCATAAACATGTCCCAAAAACAGTGAAGTGGCTATGCCATTAAAGTGCAAACTAATATTCGTGGTGAACTTAAACCTAAAATTGTCCAAAGGAGAATGTTCTGGAAATGTTAGACCCAGGATTATACCTGGGGTGTTGAGTTCTCAAGGTCTGCAATCAAATTGCATTGCAGATTGGAATCTTCAACAGTTTTAATATCTAACAAAATTGCCATGATACCCCTTTGAGACATTGACAAGGGTTTTCAATAAAAGTTCTTATCGTTAAAAATGGTGGCTAATTTTGCCCCAACCAATCGAATGTTAGCTTATCAATGTTAAATAAGATCTTGATTGGTTTGGGGCAAATTAGCACCATTTTGTAACGATAAAACTTTTATTGAATCTCCCTGATTGTGTCTTGTTTTCTATATTATCCTCTGCGGCGTGTTTTCATTGCCATTAACCTGTGTATTAATGCTTTTTTTTGTATAAATGGATAATGGTTTTTTACATGCATTTTACCTTTGACCTGACTGTTTCAAACTTTTTGCTTACGGATGTTCGTGAATATACTTTAACCATCGGACTGTATGAATCAGTTTGAAAACACTGTTGTAACAGATTGGTTTTTTACATAGCAAACACAATAGGCTTCTATCTATATTGTAGCAACTGATTCGGTGGTGGAATTGAGATGAAGCTAATCTGTGTATATAGATACCGTTTATACTTATGTTTTTACAATTAGCAAGGATATTATGCTTCACAAAATAGTAAGTATTGCCAGATTATGAAGCCCAGGAATCATTAGTTTAATGATTTAATAGCGAAATGCGATTAAGTAGTTGTATAGAAGATAATGGTTGCCATGGGCTTCTTTTTCCCCCGTTCCCGCATGCTATGCCTTATTGACAATTGAGCTGATATCCCACCTCAACCCAGCCTGTCCGTACTGTAGACTGTAATGAGCACTGACTATATACAGGGACTTGTTTGACTATATTAAGGATGGAGGTAACCGCTTTATTAACATATATATGAATGTATGCACATTGTAGTTTCACCTTTTTGATATGGAACAGGCACCAGGATTTGTATAGATAAAGATTTTTGTTAATTGGTTTTAATAGGGAGGGTTTGGGTTTATGTGTCCCTAATTATAATAAGGATGTTTACTATATCATTGAGTGTGCAGACTACTTTTGAAGGGATTCTTTGTTTGTTCTAATTGTATATATAGATGCTGAAAGGAGAGAGAGGAGACAAAGATCACTCCAAGGCAGCGTGCAGATTCCACTGGGTTATGACCATATTGTCAATGAGTGGAGAAGGGTGGGGACTAGGTCCTAGTTTAGGGGGGGGTTATTTTAATTCCGTTTTGGATACGATTGAGTTTAAGGCGGCGGTGCCGCATCCAGGAAGAGATAGAGGGCGAATTTAGAGATTTGGGATGAACTTCAGGGTTAGCGCGGGGATAAACAAGTAATTTTGGGTATCATCAGCATATAAGTCTACTTAAAAACCGAAAGAACTGAATATTTCTCCCAGCGAGATGTGTAAGGGAGAAAGCAGGGTCCTAAAACCGAGCCCTGAGAAGACCCCCCACACTAAGCGGAACAGGAGAAGTCTTATTAGCAAAAGAGACAGAGAATGAGGGCCCGAGAACTGTCCTTTGGCGTTGGCAGCTTGTAGGTCTTTGAGACTTTGCAGAGGGCCGTTTCAGTTGAATGACCCAGTCTGAATCCTGATTACAATGGGTCCAATAAGATATAGCATGGAGGTATTTAGTAATGGTGTGTAGAGACAAGACTTTCAAGTAGTTTGATGCAAATGGTATAAGGGAGACAGGGCGGTAGTTTGAGAGACAGGTAGGGTACAGAGAAGGTTTTTTAAGAAGAGGTATGACACACGCAATGTTTAAAGCAGCAGAGAAAAATCTCAGTGGTCAGGGTGGAATTAAAAGGTGAGAAAGAGCGGGGGAAAGGATTTTATGGCACAGTGGTCTGAGTAGGAAGGAGGGCAATGGGATCAAGGGTCACATTGTAAGCGGAGAGGATAACAGGGGGTCTAATACTTTAGAATGGGTGATAGGGGTGAAACATTCCAGAACTGACAGGCAGTGGGGCAGATAGAAGGTGGAGAGTTGTCTCGTGGTGTAGGAGTTAGGTGCGAATATCATCTTTTAATTTCTAAGTAGTCTGCAAAATCTCATGAGCGTTAATGACTGAAGAGTGTCTGTAGTGAATGGCTGCAACGAGAGTGTAAATAGCGAAAATAGACGACGTGGGTTTTTTTGTTATTGTTTTATAGTGTGCTGGAGGAGTGTTTAGTTGCTTGAAAGAGCCGAATTAAGACACAACAACATGAGCTTGAATGGTTAAAGTCCTGCCTGACTGCGTGACTTTTTCCACAGCCGCTCAGCTGAACAAGTACACGCGCCGTAAGAACTTGGTATTAGAGATGTTTGAAACTGTTGAGTCTTCGTTCCTTTTTACGAATTTCGAAGTTTTCTCCGGAAAATTACGAAAGTTTAGCGGGGCGACATTTTGTGAGTCCTGTAAGGGGGGCAAAGGAGTCAATAGTAGTGGATAAGATAGAGTTATACGAATGTATTAGGGAATTAGGATTAGAGTCCGACATGAGAGCAGCGAGGTTAGAACCGAAGAGGAGGATAGAGCTGGAAGGTCTATTGCTCGTCGGTGTTTGCGAACCAGGACAGTAGATGGATTTGTCAAGAGAAAGTAGGTGGTAGAGAGAATTAAGATTGTGATCAGAGAGTGGAAGGAGTTACTAGCAAACTGAGAGACAGAAAGATTTTTAGTAAAGACCAAGGGGCATATTTATAAGCAACGATAATACGCAAAAAAATTACCAGCCGCACATCGCGGCCCACGAAAATAGCGCTATAACGGCGATCGCTATTCCCGGCCGCGATATCCATCGCGGCCGCGATGTGCTGCGGTAATTTTAAGGCCCTTCGCGGCGATACTGTATAATCGCCGCGAAGGGACTTAATAAAATCCCTTCCCGACGACGCTCCTAGGGGGGCGGGGCATACGCCCACCTCCCGTCCACACAACCCCGCGGCGGCGGCGACCACCCGCCGCCGCTTCCCAGCAGCCCTCCCAAACCCGTTCCCCGCTCGCGGCAATCTCGGAACGGGAGGCTAGAGGGGGCTGCCGTGAAGGGGGCCCGCAGCAGGTGGCATTGTCAGCCCACCGCCGTGCACCCCCTCCCCGGCAAACCCCTCCAAGCCCCCCTCCCCGGCCGCTCCCGGGGAGGGGAGGAGCCGCTGGGAGGGGTGGAGGCTCCCCCAGTGCGGCTCTTAAAAGAGCCCTTGGGCGGCATCCTTCTTTCTTCCAGTCCCGGCGACACCGAGCTCTGCCCAGGCCGCCGACCCCCGAGAGGTTACCCCTGCGTGCCGCCATGGTACCCCGCGGGGCGCACGGCGACCTCAACGAGGCCGATGTTGTCCGGCGTCTTGATCCGACCGACTTCTTCGGCTGCGACAACCAACCCCACTCAGGTTCGCCGATGCCAGGCAGACTCAACTGGCGGCGCCAATTGAGCCTGCTGGCACCGCCGGCCCTCGCGGACAGCCGATGTTGCCAGCCGCTTCTTCTTCTTTCTTCAGCCATCTACTGCGATGGCATCTGATTTCTGCGGCGGAAACTCCTCTTTATATAGGTTTGCAAAATCCATAATCGTTTCTTTCTGATTGGTCATTCTGATCATTTCTGATCGGGCTCACTGTCGGCCGCAGTGAGTCTCCTGGCATCGGCGACCTGAGTGGGGTTGGTGTCGCCAGCCCGAGACTGTCCGCCCAAGTCGGCTCTTTTAAGAGCCAGCCAACACTGGGGGTCCCGGTTTCGGCTTGCGGGCCCCCGCCAAAGGCAGCTTGTCAGTTGCCGCAATAGGCACTTGTCATGCCGCAAGGCCCTTCAAGGCCGGGAGGGGGTCCCGGTTCGAGCTGCGGGACCCTAAGCCCCAAAGGGCTCTTGTTAGAGCCGCAAGGGCACTTGTAAGTAAGTGCCGCAAGGGCCCCTATAGGGCCTGGATTGGGGGGTCCCGGTTCGAGCTGCGGGACCCCTTAAGCCCAAAGGCTCTTGTCAGAGCGCAAGGGCCAACTTGTAAGTGCCCGAGCAAAGCCCTTACAAGGCGTGGAGGGGGGTCCCGGTTCGAGCTGCGGGACCCCTAAGCGCCCCAAAAGGCCCTTCTCAGGGCCCCGCTGTAGGGAGTAGCCTCCACCCCCCCCAGCCGGCTCCCCTCCCTTCCCCTCCCCGGGAGCCGGCCTGGGCGGTGGGCTTGGAGGGTTGCCGGGGAGGGGGTGCGCGGTCGGGTGGGTCGCGACACCTGCTTGGGCCCCCTTCCCCGGCAGCCCCACTCCTTAGCCCTCCGCTTCCGAGATTGTCCCGAGCGGGAACCGGAGTTTGTTTAGGGGCTTCTGGGAAGCGGCGGCGGGTGGTCACAGCCGCAGGGGGTGGGGTGGGGTGGGCGGTTTCTTCCGGGGCGGGTCACCACCCGCCGCGTGTTGCGCTGCCCATCCCCGCCGAGGGAGGTTTTTTAGTATCGGCTGACTTCGCCACTTTCAAGGGGCGAAGTAAAACACTCGATAACTAGTCCGGCGACACCATAACCCCCAGACCTGCCGCTTATAAAATATGAAGCGGCGAGTACACGGTCAGTTACGCCTCGCGCAAAGGTTTAACGCGATTAATGCGTTAATATGTCCTGCGAAAACGGCCGCTAGAAATGTTTAACGAACCTTTTAAATATGCCCCCAATCAATCCAGGAAGTGACATCCTTATGGGTGTCTAGAGTTTTTGGTCACTGCTGGAGGGAGAAGAAGGAAGTTTTAGGTGGAGAAAGCGAGAAGGGCCAGGATTTGCTTAGCGTAGTCAATGTGACAATTTGAAGTCACCTAGAATTAATAGCCAGAACAGTCGTAGAAAGAAATAGAGAGAGGCCGGATTCAAACTCTGTACGGAAGGGGACTGAGGCCGAAGGGGGTCTGTACGGACCTGCCTTCCCGTACACATAAGCAGGGGTGAAAGTCTGTACAGCATGGAACTTTTTAAATGAGGAAAAATTACGGAGGGTGGAAGAGAAACAGTTTAAAGGGCAATAGGGAAAAGAAGACCTACCCTTCACCCCGATCCCGCGGAACTACTAATGAGAGAAAGATAGACCCGCCTCGGATCGAAGCTTTCAACTGCAGTATCCATGTTTGTGATCCGTAGAGCCAGGAGATAAAGGCATGTAGAAGAGAAACAGGTCATGGATAAAGTGAGGATTTGTTAGCAAGAGAGTGTGTTAATGGTGCCACATGATCTAAGCTGAAGAAGTGAAAGGTGACAGAATAGGGACAGTTTATTAATATTAGAGAGATTTAGAGCTCTAAAGAATAAGTAGGGGGGGTTAGAAAGGCGGGAACAACGTCCAGTGGAAATGTTTTGCGGTAGTGGGTTAGGAAGCATATCCCAGCAGCAATAATTGCAATGATATAACAGGAGTGGAAGGTGGGATAAGGCTACGTACGCGTCAATTTCGCCTCATGTGATTGCAAAATCCTATTTATTTTGTGATCACATGTGTCCCGTCGAATATAAGATCGGGGAGGCGGTTCCGGCCAGGATCGATGAACGTTGTGTGCGAGCGCTGGGTCGGGTATAAGTAATCGCCACGATGGTATGGGCCACCTTTATACTAAAGGTTGGGCCATACACCTTTTATGAGTCGTAATTACGATCTTATACCACCGATACTTGAAGACAGTGTACAATGTTAATTATACCAAGATGTACAATAAATATTGGTCCGACAATTCATTTGTCCGATGTCGTCCATTGGAGTTGTTACATTACATTCACATTTATCGAACTTTAGTAAAACACATACAATCATTTTAACCAAATCGACTTAAAAAAACCGACTGTTCCTCCCGATGGTATTTACGATCCGACTTTTTACGATCTAATGTTCGCTTGATAAGATGGGGAAAACATGTTAAATTTTTTTTCGCCATCGATGGAAATGTCGGATTGTAACGTTGGATTGTAACATCAAATCGTGCCCTAATGTATGGTCCACCTTAAAAGAGCCAACAATTTGTATACATTTAATTTGTGTTTTTTTTAAACACAGTTAAAGATCAGCAGTAAAGTTTGCCTTGGGTTCTCTGTTGAAACTCCAATATCACTGTAGGATAACTTCACGTTGATGAGCTTCAGTTTGGATGGACTCCTAGCAAAAGATACCCCCTAGCCTTGTGTCTAAATAGGGATAAAATCAGAACAGGACGGAAAATCAGTATTAGCAAGTTGCAATACCACAACAAGTGATCACCAGCTGTGCAACATGGACTATGCAGGGAGATCCATCTCTTAGGGTTGAAGGCCACCTGCACGCACAGGAATCGCGCACTAAAATCGCGAGCGTTATCGCACACGCTATTGTTTGCGTCGATTCTTTGCCGCGTTTTCGCGCTCCGCGTTCGCGTTTTTGCTCCACGGCGTTTTTCTCGCCTTTTCCGTTATGGACACACGCATTCTTTAACGCACCAAATGGTGAACGCATGCGTTTACATAACGCGAACGACGCCGCAATCGCATGCGCATTCCGGACATCCGCGGGAATTTTTTGCGTTCCCGCGATTTCCATTTTTAGCGAAAATCTCGGCGCAACCGCGAGCGCGGAAACGCGTGCGCAAAAGCTGCGAAAAACACGGCTAGGTGCCTAGCCTTAAACAAAACCTGTTACCCATTGGCGAACGACCGCGGGGAGGGGGGGGTGGACGTAAGTACAAGGGGCCCCCGCCACAGCCCCAGTCCCTGCAGATTCACCCTTTTTTAAAGATGATCGGGCGTTATGAGAAAACATACGCGCGATCAGCTCTTTACAAAACCGGTTTCCGGATTTCGGGTCTGGTTTTTTAAAGGCTGATGTTTTCTTATTATCTACGCGGCGATCAGCTCTTTTAAAAGGGGTGGATACTGCATGGGCACCCCGTGGAGCAAGCAAGGGGTCAGAGCCCCCTGACCCCCGCCAAAAACTCAACAGGGGGGCCCCGGGCCCCTTCGTTAACTCCCCCTCTGTTACCCCTATTCAAAATTTTTAGGACTAATACAAACGTTTTCAAAACAACATACACAGTATTGAACTTAACACTGAGTCCACATTTGATTACAAGGGGTAGATATAGTTTGTGATATTGAAGCAGAGGGTAAGGCAAGGCATCATGGAGGATATGCGTACCTGTTGGAAGATAGTTAATGGTAATTTAACTCTCTGTTTACTCCATGTCACTTGGGATAAACTTCACTTTAGGATTAGCTTTCATTTGGATGTGGTAACAGAACTTTCAAATTCGATTTTATTCTCACGCGTCGATACTTTTCGAGCTCCCGCACGTGTCGGTTTTCGGATAATTATCCTGTCAACAATTCCCAAGATCGTTCATTATTTTCGAATTCGATCATAAGCGAAACTCCGAGAACTCCCGGGTCCGAGATAGTTGAGAAAGTCCCCGAGTCCGTTCATTACACTTGATAAGTTTGGGTTTGATTCGAGGTTTTTCACCATCCAAGTCACTGAGCATCAGCTCAACGATGGGAGTAAAAACTTATAACGATACAGTAAATTGTCTGCCCCTTAGCTTGATCACGCTAGCAGGGAAAAAACACTGGGGAACACTCATCAAAGATTGGCTATTAAGTACCAAGAAAAGTGGTAGTGGTCATAAAATTAAAACACATTATAAAAACTTTTCTATCCACCGCATACTTCTTGATGAAAAATTCCTTGGCACAATGGTACAAATCTGTACTCTACTTTCCCTACTCCTATCTTTCCAACTGACTGCTTTGCTTGCAATGTGCTGCTCTGTATAGCTGGTGGTTGCATTCAATAGAACGTTTCCCTTTCAACTAAAATTACAAAAAATGCGACAGCAATTTGGTCAAGGGACTAATATGAACCTCATTCCATCATCATTTTTTGTACATTTGGGATCAGGTCCCAAAATTTGTGTCACCTTAAACCTGACTTATTCACACAATAAAAAGACAAAAAAACAAAAACAAAAGTCAGTTTAAGACATAACTAATGCCACTATGAATGTAAATCACTTGTGTAACTTTACACTTATTGCAATTGCTTGTTGCTATTGATATGCAACTCATTCCCTAACCGCCTCCCCCCTCTTACGTTATTTCGCCAACAAGAGCCGGTCCGTACTGAGACATTTTGGGCCTGGGGTCCAAATACAGCCAAGTGGCCCTTTAACTGTTAGATTGGCAACAATTTTTGACAACATCCCTCTTTGCTAAGTCCCACCCATTTTCAAGACCACTATTCCCATTTTACATTGTTTGCCCTGCTTTGGTGTATGATTGTATCAATGTGTATCAAGTTCTACTGAATGTGGGTTTAAGGACATTATAGTCCACAAAATGAAGTGGCCTGATGATACTGGCTATGAACGAATGGCTGACAACACTGGCTAATACTAAAGGGCTGATGACACTCGGCTATGAACTGGGGGCTGACCTAATGTTGCTATAACTGGACTGGACTGTAAAATGATCTGAACGAGAGAATTCTGTTTCTTGCCCATGTAGAGCTAGAGGCCGTGTGCTGGTGCCTGTTCAAGCACGTAACTCACTACACAGCTTCTGTGGCAAGCCAAATTCTTCAATTGGAGTCAGCCCGTGTGGCATTTCCCTCAACTACTGGGCCAGTCCTCCCCTGAAGCAGGAATCTTGTCTGAGTATTTTCATCAAATTTGTATTCTTGACTTCATATCTTCTCAGCTAAATGCAGTGCCTGTTGATATATGTCTGAAATTGAAAGAAGTATTGTTAATAACCTAGAAGAACTGTGTGATCTTCTTACTTTATTAATGTTATAGGTAAACATCTTTATTGTGGAACTACATCTCCACAACATGGTTTGTATTTTCTTCTCAACAGCATATTTTTTTTTTAATTAATGTGTTAGGAGACTCTTTCTGGGAGTTTGGTCCCTTAATGGGCCATGGAATCCTTCCCTTAGGGACCCTGTTCAGATAAATTAACCTTCACTAATAGTACCAAGAATGAGGACTTAAATTGTTTTTAATGTCCCCCCACCACACACTAAGGACAAGGTCCCCTCTATGGTGCGTTGCTTTTGTCCTTTTGGAAGTGCGTTTAGGACAATGCATTTTGTCTGTTCCGTCCAGACATGCACTTTTCTCATGCATTTGTCCCGCGGGGTCCCGTTTTTCAGTCCATTGCGAGCGTAGTGCGTATTTGAAAAACAACAGGAAACAACTGAGATAAAAGCAATAAAACACAACAAAAAATAAATTTTCCGCCGTGTCCGTTTTGTTGTTTTGCATCTCCCCATAGACTAGTTGTTTAAAGTGCAATTCTGACACACAATCGGCCCAAAATTTGGTGCACTCCATCGGTGCAACGATAGATTTCGGAACGCAATTTAAATGGTGGGATAACTGGTTCTCGCGATTTCCAATTATATTTTAAATTACCTTGCGATTCCGGAAAACGAAACGGAAATGTCAACGCGCATTGTGGGAGTGACCGCACCCTTAATAGACTTCAGTAGATTTGAATCCGAGAAACAGAATATGGAAAGTCAAGTGAACAGGATTTTTTCCTGTGGAAAATTTAAACACAACCGAATTTGGTTGAATGGTCTGCCAGGTTTGCTATCATAATTCCAAACCGCCTTCTGCCAGTATGTTGCTCCTACCATAGGATACATTCCATAACCTGTAGAACAATCTGTTAATATTAAAAAAACCATAATCAGTGCAACCATTTAATACAGTCAATAAAGTTCACTGCAGTGCAATGTTGGGTGGTTAAATGCAAATGCAGAGATCTGGCTAATTAGATTATTGCAACTCTCCTGGCAGTCCTCCAGTTTGGTCTTCCAGCTTTGATCTACTCTATCAGAACAGAGAGGGTAAACCTGGCCATCGCCCGGGGACAAAGAATATGCCATTTCCTGAAAGAGCAATTTAGCCATGTACGCTTGATTCACTAACAATTATTCCTGGTAGATTTTTCATTCCAGAAATGAAACTGCTAAGACAAAAGAAATTCCATATGTACGTTGGGAGATTCCTACTAGACATCAAAGAGTCCCGTCTCTAACCTTTTTTTGGTGCTTCATATTGTTTTTATCTTGTGTGCTATTCTTGGCTTTAGAGACAATGCTACTTGTTAATATTTTATTGCATTGCTGGGGCCGCCGCTTAAAAAAAATTTGGTTGGTGGCACACCCTGGTTGCCAGTATTTTTTGCTTGAGATGGAGGGACCGGGGCGAGCACAGAGCAGGGGGAGAGTTGGGACGGCGGTGGAATAGATAGTGGGTGGGTGGGGATGGCAGGTTGTTATGGGTGTTTCGGGGGCAAGAGTGTTGGTGTTATAAGCCGTTCCTAGGATGGGACGTGCAGACGGGACACTGGGGAAACCTGGAAAACCCTGTGCGACCACCACTCTCAAATGCCATCTTAAACCCCATCTACTCATGTGGCCACACAAGTAAACTAAACCGGACCATTCTGCGTCCAATTTCATCACTGGACATCCATACACAAAGCAATTCGGTCAATAATATTGTTCCATGTATATGGCCAAGATAACTCTTCTACTTTGTGCTATACGATGCATGGGGTTTTAGCCTGGGTTTTAGGGAGGAAATAGCTTGTTCATTATATCTATGAACCACTGTTTTGTGTGCAACGGATATATACTTGTGGTACACAAAATGTGAGATAAAAGTGACCAATAAAATTTTGCTTTTACAAAATCAATAAAGAACTAGACAACCCTGTGCCGGTGATTCAACCACGTTTTGTGCATCTTGCATTCTTTATGGGCGACAATGTAGTCGGCCCGGCAACGCTGTATCTGTCCAATGTTTATGACCCCTATTAAGTCCACCATTTTGTTGCGGATTAAAACATGCGTTTTCGATTTAGGACCATTGCAATTAACACACTCACATCTATATACCAGCACATAAAAACTGTGCAGAAACGTAAGGGCCCCCATAAACATGTCATGGGGGGCCTTGATCCAGTCCTGACCTCATTTTGCCACCTCATTTGGGCCCAAGCACTAATTTCTGCATTGGCCCCTAGCGGGTACCTGTACCGATCATGAAATAGGACAGACCGGATCTCATAATCCACAGATCTGCATATGACAACAGTCCCGAGCTTTCCTCCCTGAACTTTCTATCTTTCCCCGTAACGAGCCGTTCTGCAGCGCTTGTTCGGGAAACTAAAGTACCACAGTAACGAAAGCCCGATACGCCAGGCGGATCTCGGTGGTATCGGGGCTTTAGCGTTACTGTGTATACCCAGCTTTAGATTGTAACTGGTGTCATTCTAACTTCATGGCAAGATGGTTTCCAAATGCTTGGATAGTCCGCTGTTGGCTAAACTTGATCGTCAAGTTCCCTATTAGTCTCCAATGGATCATTAATTGTTCCAGGCAGACGTTGCTACAGTGCGCATGATGCAGCAGATAATCCGAATGTTCAATTCCTTCTCCTTTCTATATATATTTTTACGAACGTGTTCTCATTACTCCTCTTGGGGACTAAGAAGCCTTTGGCACAAAGATCCAAGTCCCCCCCCCCCCCAACTGGAACCATTTACAGTAATTACAGCACACTTATTAACTGTTTTATATCGCTGAATATTAACATTCCCTCGCTTCAAAAATCCGTTTCCCCCAATGGCCTAGCGAGCAAGGTTAATTAGCGCCACCAGAGAGATTTGATTCTTCAGGCTTCCGGTTGACATTTTTAGAAGCAAATAAAAAAAAGCCTTTGACACTGTACTTTCTAATATGGGTATGGTTTGTACAAAGACCACGCTGCAAGTCCAAATAATGTTCACTTTTTATTTACAGTTGATGGTGCAAACCGTCTTTTCTTCTAACTCGCTGCCATTGGAGATCGCTTCTAAGTTTCTCATAGAACAAAAAATAATTCAGGGGGGGGGGGTGACGGATACATGTCTCTATAGCCCTGTTTCCTAGGCAACTGTCCCATTAAAAAAGCCAGTTGGAGCTGGACTTTCTGACAAAATGTTAGAGCGCTGCGGAGCTCTACGATGTATTTTACTCTTTTTTCTTACTTTGTATGCTTTTTATCTAATTCCTTCCAAGCAAGGAAAGATTCCTAATTTTTTTCCCCCAAAGCCCTGAAACTGAATAATAACTGCTGGACTTTAACATATATAAGGCTGGGTACACCGGAGGGACTATTTGTACGCGAGCTAGCGCCATCGGCCAGAGACACATGTCCGTCAGTCTTGGCAAATTCAGCCGCGGCCGATTAATCAAACATTCAATCACATGCGGTCCCATAGGGAACCGTACGATCGATCGGAATTTACCGCCTCCAATTGTATCATTTCTCAATCTGGATGATCGAGGTCCACCCCAGCAGATATTTTTCAGGCGTCCTGACAAAATGCCTGTGAACAGTCTGCCCGCTAAAAAATCTGCTCGGTGTACCCCACCTAAGGGGGATTCCAAGAGTGTGATGTAAGAGACATAACATGAGGGGCAAGTAACGCTGCCTCATGGAAAATAAAACTATTCTGAAACACACCCAATGTGGAATATGGATTCCTTTACCATTTCTTATGGTTTATGCGTTGTCATATATTCACAAGGAAATCAATGAGACAATATTAAATTACTACAGAGTAAACCGGTGTTGCCCAGTTTTTTAAAGATCCTCCCGAACCTGCTTTCAAAATTCGCTTCTTCTAACTTGACCCACAATCTGGTTAACTTTGCGGGCCTGTTACAATGGCATTCACCATCAACGTCCCTTTCAATACATATTGCAGACCAACTCCCCCTTTAAGCAACGTATCGCATTAACTTCCCCCTTTACACATGTATCGCATTAAACGTCCCCTTTAACACTTATCCGCATCAACCCTTTAACAATGGGTTAAGACATCTGACATTAATTTCTTTTTTACTGCAATAGATCATTATTCGACACACAATGTCCCCCAGAAACACACTTTGCTTGCAAAAATGACATATGGAACAGAAAGGTGAGTAAAAAAGTGTGTACATGCCTTTGGGTGGGCAAAAGAGACACCAGATGTGAGTAAAAATGAACCCCTTAATGGCATTTTGTATTGCTTGGTTGCAGCTCCATCCCATTCACAGCTGTCTATATTGTCTTTCCTTAATTAGAAACTATACACATTTCCTTAGCTGTCTCCTCTGAACTCTGCACCAGTTTGCTGCGAAACTGTGATCTCCATTGGTACCTGCCTGCCCACCCCCATTACAAGAACTTATACCTTGGATTGAATAGTTTACTCTCAATCTTGACTCTGGGCGAACCACGAGTTGAGAGGAGTGACTAGTGTTGGGGCACAATGACTTTGCTACATCACATGGTCTGCGCGCCTCATATTGAAAGCTCTATCCCTATCACAGCAAACAAAATGAAGTACTGTTGCAGACTGTCCTTCACACTCTGTGATATTTGGAAGGTTGTGCAAATTAACTTGATTCACTTGGATTCTCACTAGATGGCAGTCAACAGGTTATTACTCAAAAGTGTCAAAAAAGGGGTACCTAGGCATTGTTGTACAGTAAGCCTATGCCTTTTCCCCAGGTCCCTTCTCATATTACCAGTCTCATGAAAATTTGCCAGCCGTTTTAAGTTTTTCTGCGGACAATACAACTACAGAGATACATCCAGTTGACTTTTTATATCTATGAGTCGTTTTAGGAATCTGTAATTTCAGAAACTTTTTTACTGAATCTCGTGAGAGAGAAATAGGCGTCCCCAATTACAGCCACTCCAACTTAACCTACAACTACTGACCACAGCCTCTAGTCTCACTATAAGTCCTTTATTGTACAATCTGGGATGAATGATGATATTGTCCCCCTCACCCAACTTTTTCCATGTTGTCCCAAGATCGGGCCCTTGATCAGGATAGATAAAAAATCCTTATGTATTAAACATAATATCTATTGAAATCTAAGAATAGTCTAAAGGACACAGGAACTGTGTACAACCATGGGAGAAACAGAATATTAACCATCAATTATGTCTATTATCCAGGACAAATATCATCCGACCACTATTACCTGGAGACCAGCAAGTCCCATAGCCAGGCTATGAGTCCCTCTTAACCCTCTTCTACAAGCTTTCTTGTGTAAGAGATTTAATAAAAGTTCTTATCGTTTAAAATGGTGCTGAGTTTGCCCCACCATCAATTCAATTTGACATATTTGGTCATGACATATAAATGATCAATTTTTCTGTCACGGATTAGGAACATCCTCCCGCTTTTCAAATTTAGCGGATTCGATAAAAACAAAAATTCGAAATCTGCAAGTGGTCCATTGAAGTCAATGGGAGCTTAAAAAAATCTAAAAGTTCTGCCTAAAATGACGGTATAAATAGGCAATGGTACTACTGTTAATGACTTCAGGGACCTGGGAAATGGTTTTGGGAGATTTGTATCAGTTTGTTATCAATGCCCCAAAATCTTTCTGAAAACACCGCCCATTACCGGAAAATGTCACGCACTTCCATGTCTGCATTCCGGCTTACGTATTTTCCAGATTTCTAGCAGTATCAAACATTTTTGTGATTTTTTACATTAGAAAATTTCTCGCTCGTTTCAATAATTTTCAAAAGTCCAAAAACTCTGCGAAGTCCAAGTTCCACCAAGCGCCATTGAGAAAGCTATTACTCGAAACCGTTTGGGTGCTAGACACCCCTCTCCCGTCCACCTCCCTTGTTGACCGACGGGACTATAGTATAGAGCCTCAACTATCACTACCTCCCGCTTTGGACCCTTTTGTACTTGTATTGAGAGGTGGTAGGAAGGAAGGGGGGTTGTTCGAATATTGACATATATTAATTACGATAATGACTTTTGTTACTGTTTATATATTGATAATGTACTATGGTCATTTAATATTTGTCAATATGTTGATCTTTACTATTTTTGTAATAATATATATGTTTTAGCCATTTGATCCACTACAAAACACCCACCCAACAGAAGACAAAACCGTTGTGTTCTCTTTCTCTATTCTACGAAGTTCCAAGTTCCAGCAGATCCACTTGAATCCGCTACGGAACCGGTTCGGGTCTCTCTCTAATTAGGACTGTACACTAACAAAATAATATGAACTCGGACGTTTAACGTCCTCATCTCCCCCCACTCTCTGGGATGTATACAGCAGGCAATTTCCTTGTGTTTCCTGCCAGGTACAATGATGCGTACATAGAACTATCTGTACCTGAATTGTCTTCCATGTGAGTTTTTTATACACATATTAAAGGTTATACATTGTCCCGTCTTGGGTTACAGAACATGACTGTTTGTTTGAGCAGCAACAACCTTGTGCCCGTTATTGTTAAAGATTATTTTAAAAGATGAGCCGATCACAAAGTTAATCCCATACTCCCTTCAATTCATTCTGTCATGTACCAGACATTGTTTTTCAGGAGCCGTTGCCTTCTTCTCGACCTTGTGATCAAAATGTTTTCGCAGGAGACCCCAAGATCATCACACACGCTCGTTCTTTTAAATTGCGTTAGAAACCCTAATCCGTACAATCTGGCCCTTCCCCCCCCCCCCGTGTTTTTTGAATAATAATAAAAAGAGTTTTGGTGCGCTGTCCGCGTTGGGAATATCCATAGCTACAATGATATGAATCCTACTGTAAGTCATAAACGTTTTATACCAGCAGAAGTAAAACTCCTGCAGATATTTGATTATGAACTGTTGCATTTCATCAAATAGGTTTTTTTCGGGCTTCAGCAAGGTGTGCTACCACCCCTTGATATCTACAACCGCAGGATGAAGGAGGGCCTAATAGCTGATTGGCAGCTGGATTTGGCAGTCTCAGTAAGGCATTCCATTCCAACAAAGTTAAAATGATCCTGCCTCTGTTAGGGGAGAAGAATCTCCTAGTTCCAATACAAAACTGCAAAGCTTTCAGTGGTTTAACAGACAAAATCATTAAATAAATGAACAGCCAGGGAAACGGCTGTCAATTGACTTAACTGCTTAATTTGCTGTGTACATGGAATAAAGTCCCCAGCTGTGACACTAGAGCTAAAACCATGTTTATACACCATGTACTGCTTTAACGGTCCTTCTGCTACTATTCTGCCTGTGCTGCAATTGTGTCCTTTAATTGCCATGAATGAACATGCCCCTCATGACATTTATAACATATGGATAGACCCTCTTTTTTGGCAGCATAGAACAAACCTTTCCCTGACATATAGAACAGAAACTGCGATTTAAAGTTGCACACATTTTTTTAGTCAATTCCTAACCTAAGATATACCTGCGGGAAACTCAGTAAAACTATCCCATTGTTTTGGTAATACCCCAACTACATGGACCAGATTAAAGTAGTTGGTTGGACGCTCCTTTTAAGTACTGGATGAACATACTGAGTCATGTCTGAGTCAGGGCAGGGCTAGGAAGGGGGAGCAAAAAAGTATATATCACTCTAGCACAATGGAGGAGCTAAACAGGATCAGGCTGGCTCATTGGGCTCATAGTAAACTCGGAGGTTGAATTAAAGAACATGTAATCTAGTCCACCTTCATAAAATTGTCCCTTCTTTAGTTAGTTCCTTTATTGGCCCTAAAAAAGCCTTAGTAACATCTTCCCAATCACATAGAATCTTTTTTAGGTTTTTACCTTAAAATGACTCTTGAATTATAATGAATAACCACATAACTTAGAGAGAAATCCTAAACAAAGTGAACAATCATCAAGGGGGACTCATTTCTTAGCTAGAAAATAACTGGTTTAACGGACTCTTTTTTTTTTCTTTTTTTGTTTACGAACAGTTTTTTCCGTGACTAATCCAGCTTATTTGTACAAAGCTTCCACCGTCCTGTTTAGCGTACTGTGCTATAAGATTAATCAGGGAGATTCAATAAAAGTTCTTATCTTTTAAAATGGGTGCAATTTTGGCCCAAACAATCAGATCATATTTTAACACTTTGTAAGCTTCGTCCTGATTGGTTGGGCAATTAAATCACCACTTTTTAAACGATAAGAACTATTATTGAATAACCTGAATGTTCGTTTCACTGCAATGATCTCAGTTTGATCCTATTTATTAATGCACAACACTTGTAAACGTTCGCTGTGCGCTTAGTACTGCTGTGTCGCTTACGTGTCCCCCCTCTCAATTGGTTGAGTGTTAGGCCCCATTGTGCCTGCTGTCGGTCCTCCTCGGAAGCATAAGCGCTAATGTGAGCCCATCCAGTTATCCACGCTATTTGGCAGTGTGCAAGACTTTAGAGGGAAAAAAGATCTTAAATCTTTTCACAGCGTGGGACCCCACAGAAACAAATTAACCTTTTCTGTCAAGCGATTTGACTAAATGAGAGAAGATTGCACCCAAATACAAGACAAGGATGTTCACCTGATTTTTTTTATATCTTTTCCATCGTGACACATAACTCTTGACTGTCAGGGTTGGATATGTCTAAAGCAAGACCAACGCTCAGTACCCCGTCGGAAGTTTGGTATCTCTATCTCTCGACCACATCATCTGGTCCTTCTTCTGTGTTTCCTTCTTGTGCTTTGCTGTTCTCCACATGATACAAAAATACTGTGTTGTAGAGGACTCCTACTGTGCCGCCTGTTACCCATAATGTTCAGCTATAGATATGACTTTGTAGGGTGTTAATTATCTGCCCTTTTTCTAGTAAGGACGTACTTGTCCCGAGGCCTTTCAAATGTTAGCGGAGCTACATCCTCTGCACAACCTGTTTAAAACAAATTGTACTAAGGGCTTCAACGCAACTGTATTGAAAAAAAAGGAGATACATCAAAAAATCATTGTTGTTGCACTCAAGCCTTTTTTATTTAGTTTAAGGGTGGAGATTCCCTTTAAAGGACACTTATACCACCTCCCCTCGTTCCTTTCCCCCCACTCCTGCAAGTACCACAGGTGGAGGACCTAACGCTAAAGGTACTCCCTTCTGGGTACTTTTACATAAGTCTTGCACGACTGTACTTGTAATCTCCCTCGTCGCTCCGTCCTTCCTCCCCAATTGGCACTGTCAAGTGACAGTCCGGGGGTTCCACTTGGAAGACCCTCTCCTTGCAGAGCGTGGTCTTCCATTGGCTGCCTCGCACCTGTCACTAAATGACAATGGGGAGGATAGACCGGAGTGATGAGGGATATTACAAGTAAGTAGTGCAGGACGTTGTAAGTACCCCGAGGTGAGGACTTAGCGTTTTAAGTCCTCACCTGGGTACTTTGCAGGATATGGGGAAAGGACAGGGCGGAAGTGAGTATAATTGTCCCTTTAATGGGCATCTCCACCCTTAAAACTAAAAAAACCTGTTTAAAATTCAGTTTGCTTGCCCCCCACCCCAAAAGATATCTATTTTACTTTATTACCTGCAGTAACTACCTGAATATTTAAAGGGCAAGTCCATGCCCTAAAATGAAAATACATACAGGTAATCACCCCCCAAAAACCCTAAACGGTAATGTTGAATATGAAATATCTAAGTCTAACCTTAAATCCTGCACAATGTCCCTGTTTTCCCTGTTTCCTGCTTTCTGGTTCTTCCATTTTATAGTAACTGTCAGTTTATGGATTTGACATTAAGATCACGCACGATGACTGAATGTTAAATCCCCTGTTCTTCCTCTTCTGAGCATCGCCCAGTCTCAGTACCTGCTCATACAGGTTGTAACTTGCTCGATTTTCACTGTTTTCCCTCAGCCCTCCATAAGCTAACTATCCTTTTCCTTTAGGCGTGTTCTCTAAAGAGGTCTTCTGTCTATTTAACTGTTACGCTATTACCTGGAAATAGCAGGTACTGTGCAGCCATCCATACGCTTTAGCGTCTAAACAGTTACCATGACAATGCTTTCCGCGCATGCGCATAATCAACCGGCGCGTCTAAACAGTTACCATGACAACGCTATCCGCACATGCGCATAATCAACCGGCGTTTCGCGCATGCGCCTAATCAACCGGCGTGTGTGTTACTGAAGGTACGCTGATGGAGGTACGCAAAAGTAAATTATGCCGCACTGTAAAAGACTTTCCTGCACAAAAGGAAATGAAGGGGCCGAGAGGCTGCAGTGGGGGAGGTAGAGTACTGTCAATGCACTCTGTAATTGCCTGGAGGCAGGGGCGTATCTAGGGTCTAAGAAGATCATGGGCACTGCATGCACCGCGCATAGCGCGGCACACATTTTTAGGTCACGCCCCTTTCTCCGCCCCAATTAAGCCACCCCCACCATGTATTTAATCGAGATGGCCAAAAAGACACAGACAGATAGACAACCACAAACATAGACACCCAGCCCGATAGTGATAAACAGACAGAAAGACAGTGGAATAGACTCAGAAATAGAGATCAGAGTTGGACACAAATTAATGACACAAAGACACAGTAAACTGACAATTTCATTATATACTGGTAGCAATTTGGTCATTTTAAACTTACTGCTGTGTTCAGTTGTAGTCAGATGCTTGCTCACATCTTTGGCCAGGGAGACCTTCTTGTACCTTCTACATGGATCTCTGCCCTATCTATCTCTATCTGTCCCTCTCTCTATCTGTATATCTATCTCTATCTGTCCCTCTCTCTCTCTGTATATCTATCTCTATCTATATATCTGCCTCTTGTTAATCTATTTTAATCTGTCTGTCTGCCTATTGTCTATCTGTCTCTCTATCTATGTCTGTCTGCTTCTTGTCTATCTATCTATCTATCTATCTATCTATCTATCTATCTATCTATATCTATATAGAAAGAGGGACATTGAAACACTCGTATATGCTGCAGTGCTTCATTCCACTTGCACGTCTGCCTGGAACACTAATGATTCCATTGGGAGTACAATAGGAACTTGACGATCAAGTTAGCCAATCAGAGACTACCAAGCATTTGGAAAGACCCCTCTTCCATGAAGTTAGATGACACCAGTTACAATCTAAAGCTGGGTATACCAGTAACGATAAAGCCCCGATACCACCGGATCCCCGCGTATCGGGCTTTACGTTACTGTGTGTACTTTGTTTCCCGAACAAGCGCGTGCAGAACGCTCGTTCGGGAAAGATAGAAAGTTCCAGGGAGGAAACCTCGGGACTGTGTCTATGCAGATCTTTGGATTATGCATCCGGTCTGTCCTCTTTCACTGATCTGTACTATGTGTACCCAGCTTAGGGGCCAATGCAGAATTAGTGCTTGGGCCCAAAAGTAGTGTCAGGATCTGGACTCAAGGGCCCCCCATGACATGTTTATGGGGCCCTTACGTTTCTGCACGTTTTATGTGCTGTTATAATATGAGTGTGTTAATTGCAATGGTCCCTAATATCGAAGACCATGTAATCCGCAACAAAATGGTGTGACCTCATGGCTTCAAACTTGGACAGAAATACAGCGTTGGCAGCGGGCCGACTACATGTCGCCCATAAGAATGCAGATCACAAAACTGTTTGAATCACGGCAAGGGTTTTAGTTCTTTATTAGATTTTGTAACAAGCAAAATTTTATTGGTCACTTTTTATCACATTTTGTGTACACAGTATATATCCGTGCACAACAAACAGTGGTTCATAGATATATGAACAGCTATTTCCTCCTCTAAACCCAGGCTAACCAACCCCATGCAGTAATAGCAAAGTAGGCAAGAGTTATCTTGGGCCATATACATGGAACCAATATTATTGACCGAATTGCTTTGTGTATGGTGTCCAGTGATGAAATTGGACGCAGAATGGGTCCGTTTTCGTTTGTACTTGTGTGGCCCCTGAGTATGGGTTTAAGATGGCATTTGAGAGGTGTGCACAGGGTTTCCAGGTTTCCCAGTGTCCCGTCTGCAAGTCCCATCCTAGGAACGGCTATAACACCAACACTCTGCCGCCCAGAAACACACCCATAACCCTGCCTCCCCACCCACCCACTATCTATCACACCGCCGTCCCCCACTCTCCCCCTGCTCTTGCTCTGCCCCGTCCCTCCCACTCAAGCAAAAAATACTGGCAACCTGGGTGTGCACCAACCAAATTTTTTTTAACGCGGCACCAGCAATGCAATAAAATAAAATAGCATTGTCTCTAAAGCCAACGAATAGCAACACAAATAAAACAATATGAAGCACCAAAAAAAGGTAGAGAGCGACTCTATTGCATGTCTAGTAGGAATCTCCACACTACATATGGAATTTCTTTTGTCTTAGCAGTTTCATTGATGAATGAAAAAATCTCCAGTGAATAATTGTTAGTGAATCAGCACTACATGGCTAATTGCTCTTCAGTGAAATGCTATTCATTGTCCCCGGGCAGAGTTACCTCTCTTTCTGATGAGTTGATCAACGCTGGAAGACCAAACTGGAGGCTGCAGAGAGTTGCAATAATCTAATTAGCCAGATTCTTGCATTTGCATTTAACACCACATGACTGCGTGAACTTTATTGCGATTAAATTGTGCACTGATTATTGGTTTTAATATTTGCAGATTGTTATACAGTTATTGAATGTTATCTCATGGTAGGAGCAACATTACTGGCAGAAAAGCGTTGGGGAATTCATTGATAGCACCTGGCAGACATTTCAAATTCGGTGTTTTAAATTTTACAGAAAAATCCTGTTCACTTTGACTTCCATATTCTGTTTCTCGGAATTCCGGAACTCTGACGTACTATTAAGTGCGGTCCCTTGCGCGTGACATTCCGTTTTCCGTTTTCCGAATCGCAAGGTAATTTAAAATATAATGGAAATCGCGAGAACCAGTTTCCCACCATATATTGCGTTCCGAAATCTATGTTGCACAGGAGTGCACAATTTTGGCCGGTGTGTCAGAATTGCACTTTAACAATAGTCTATGGAGAGCAAAACAAACACGGACACGGCGGACAAATTTATTTTTTGTGTTTTTATTGCTTTTTCTCCAGTGTTTCCTGTTGTTTTTTCAAAACTGCACACGCTCGCAAATGGACTGAAAACGTGACACACGCGACAAATGCATAGAAAAAGGCATGTCTGGACCGAACAACGACAAAAATGCATTGTCCTAAACGCACTCAAAAAACGGACAAAGCAACGCACATAGAGGGACCTTGTCCTTAGTGTGTGTGGGGGGACATTAAAAACAATTTAATGTCCTCATTCTTGGTACTATTAGAAGGGTTTATCTTGACAGGTTCCCTAAGGAAGGATTCCATGGCTTCATTAAGGACAAACTCCCAGAAAGAGTCTCTCTAATACCATTAATAAAAAATATCTGTTGAGGAAGAAATACAAACATTTTGTGGAGATTGTAGTTCACAATAAAGATGTTTACCTATAACACATTAATAATACATAAAGAAGATCACACAGTCCTTCTAGGTTATTAAATACTTCTCTTTTAATATTCAGACATTATACACGAGCACTGCTATTAGCTGAGAATGATATGAAGTCAAGAATACAAATGATTGAAAGAATACTCAGACAAGATCTCCTGTTCAGGGGAGACTGGCCCAGTAGTTGAGGGGCAAATGCCCGCCCGGGCTGATCTCCAATGAAGAATTTGGGCTGCCACAGAAGCTGTTAGTAAGTTTCGTGCTTGAAAGGCACAGCACACGCCTCTAGCTCTAACATGGGCAAGGAACAGGAAAACTCCTCCTTCAGATCATTTTACCAGTCCAGTCCAGTTTTATTAGCAACATTAGTCAGCCCTCCAGTTCATTAGCCAGTGTCATCAGCCCTTCAGTTCATTAGCCAGTGTTGTCAGCCATTCAGTTCATTAGCCAGTATCATCAGCCCTTCATTTTGGACTTAATTGTCCTTAAACCACATCATAGACTTGATACACATTGATACACATCATACACAAATTGCAGCAACAATGTAATGGGAATAGTGGTCTTGAAAATGGGTGGGACCTTAGCAAAGTAGGTGTTTGTCAAAAATGTTGCAATCTAACGTAAAGGGCCACTTGGCTGTATTTGACCCCAGGCCAAAATGTCTCAGTACCACCGCCCTGCTCTTGTTTGGGAAATAAAGTTAAGGGGAGGGAGGTTAGGGAATGAGTGCATTCAATAGCCCAAGCAATGCAATAATGTAAAGTTACAACACATGTTATTACATTCATAGTGCATTATTGTTATGTCTTAAAATGATTTTTGTTTTGTTTTTTTGTCTTTTATTGTTGAATAAGTCAGGTTTAAGGTGACACAATTTTTGGGACCTGATCCAAATGTACAAAAGATGATGAATGAGGTTCATACTATAGGTCTCCATTGACAATTGCTGTCGCATTTTTTGTAATTTTTAGTGAAAGGAACGTTCTATGAATGCAACCACCAGCTATACAGAGCAGCACTTGCAAGCAAGCAGGTCAGTGGAAAGATAGGAGTAAGAGAACTAGAGCTACAGTATTTGTACCATTGCCAAGGAACTTCATCAGAAATTCATGGGTAATAAAAGTTTTATAATGTGTTTTTATTTTTACCACCCACTTTTCTTGGTAAGTATAGCCAATCTTTGATTGAGTTCCCCATGTTTTTCCTGCTAGCGTGATCAAGCTAAAGACAATCTCCTGTATCTTCTATTAAGTTTTTACTTCCCTTTGAGCATGCTCAGTGACTTGGATGGAGTAGAACTCGAACTCAAACCCAAACTTATCAAGTTTGAACGGACTCGGACTTCTCAACTATCTCGGACCCGATTTCTCGGAGTTTCGCTTATTATCGAATTCGAAAATTGAACGATCTCTCGAATTGTTTACAGGATAATTATCCGAAACCGAACGCGGGAGCTCGAAAGTACCCGCGTGAGAATAAAATCGATATTTTTGAAAGTTCTGTTACCCATCCAAACTGAAGCTATCCAAAGTGAAGTTATCCCAAGTGACATTGGAGTTTACAAGAGAGTTAATTTACCATTACCTATCTCCAACAGGTACGCATATCCTCCTTGACTGCCTTGCCTTACCCTCTGCTTCAATATCACAACTATATCCTCCCCTCTGTAAATTCATAATTGGTACTCATTGTTAATTCAATACTGGTATTGTTTTTTTGAACAGTTTGTATAGTCCTAAATATTTTGAATAGGGTCACAGCAGGGGCGTACCTGAAGGGGCCCGGGCCCCCCTGTGAGTTTTGGCCAGGCTCTGACTCCCTGCTGCCTCCACGCGGGTCCATGCAGTATTCACCCCTTTTAAAGAGCTCGCGCGTAAAGAAAACATCAGCTCTTTAAAAAACAGACCCAATTCCGGAACCGGTTTTAAAGAGCTGATCGCGCGTATGTTTTCTTCATACGCGCGATCACTCTTTAAAAAGGGTGAATACTGCAGGGACTTGGGCTTGTGGGCGGGCCCACTATACTACTACCGTCCACCCCCCCCTCCCCCGCGGTCGTTACGCCACTGGGTCACGTTTTGTGTCTTTAAGGGCTAGGCCACACTAGCGTGTTTTTCGCGCGTTTTCGCACGCGTTTCCGCGCTCGCGTTTGCGCCCGCGATTTTCGCTAAAATGGAAATCGCGGGAACGCAAAAATTCCCCGATTTCCGATGCGCATGCGATTGCGCGTCCGTTCGCGTTATGGTAACGCATGCGTTCACCATTTTTGGTGCGTTAACGAATGCGTGTCCATAACGTAAAAGGCGAAAACGCGTGGCGCAAAACGCGAACGCGAGAGCGCGAAACGCGCAAGAATCGCGCACACAATCGCGTGCGATAACGCTCGCGATTTTGTGCGCGATTCCTGTGCGTGCAGTGTCCTCACCCTAAGAGATGGATCTTCCCTGCTAGTCCATGTTGCACAGCTGTGATCACTTTGTTGTGGTAATTGCACTCTGCTAATTACTGAATTTCCCTGTCCTGTGTCTGATTTTATCCCTATTTAGACACAGCATAGGGGGATCTCTTTGCAGGGAAGTCCATCCAAACTGAAGCTCATCCAAAGTGAAGTTATCCTAGTGATATTGGAGTTTAACAAGAGCCCCAAGGCAAACTTTACCTGCTGACTTTACTGTGTTAAATAATGTATACAATTGTGCTCTGCTTTTAAGGTGGACCATACATTAGGGCCGATTTTATGTACAATCCAACGTACAATCCGACATTTCCATCGATTGGCGAAAAAATTTACATTTTCCCAATCTTATCAAGCGACATTAGATCGTAAAATCGATCGTAATTACCAACGGGAAAGTCGGTTTTTTAAGTCGATTGGTAAAATGATTTGTAGTGTTTTCTAAAGTTCCGATTAAATGTGAATGTAATGTAACCTCACAATGGACGACATTCGACAAATTGAATGTCGACCAATATTTATTGTACATCTTGGTATATATAAACATGTACATCTGTCTATCAAGTATCGGTTGGTTTAAGATCGTAATTACGATCATAAAAGTGTATGGCCACCTTTAGTCTAAAGGTGGCCATACATCTGTGCGATATTACTTACCCGACCCAGCGCTCGCAACAAACGTTCATCGATCCTGCCGGAAACCGCCTCCCCCGATCTTATATTCGACGGACTTTGATCACAAAAAAATAGGATTTTGCAATCACATGTAGGCCGAATTTGACGCGACGTAGCCTTATCCCACCTCCACTCCCTGTTTTATCATTCTCCTTCTGCTGCTAGGGATATTGCTCCAACCCTGGACCCTGCAACATTTCCATCTCGGCCGTTGTCCTCGCCTTTCTACCCCCCCCTACTTATTCCTTTAGAGGCTCTAATCTCTCTAATTAAACTGTCCCTATTCTGTCACCTTCACTTCTTTCCTTTTTCCTGTGGCCTCCTTAACACACTCTCTTGCTAACAAACCCACCTTTATCCATGACCTTCTCTTTCTAATGCCTTTCTCTCCTGGCTCTTACGGATCACAACATGATACTGCAGTTGAAGCTTCGATGCGCATGTGGTCTATCTTTCTCTCATTCGTCTCGTTCCTCGGGATGGGTGAAGGTAGGTCTTCTCTTTTCCCCTATCTGCCCCTTTAAACTTGTTTCTCTTCCACCCTCCGTAACTTTTTCCTCATTTAAAAGTCCATGCTGTACAACTTTTCCACCCCTTATGTGTACGGGAAGCAGTCGTACACAGACCCCCTTCTGCCTCAGTCCCTTTCCTTACAGAGTTTGAATCCTGGTCTCTCTATTTCTTTCCTACGACTGTCTGGCTATAATTCTAGGTGACTTCAATTGTCACATTGACTACCTAAGCAAATCCTGGCCCTTCTCGCTTTCTCCACCTAACTTCCTTCTTCTCCCTCCAGCAGTGGACCAACTCTAGCACCCATAAGGATGGTCACTTCCTGACTTGGGGGCATATTTATAAAGGTTCGTTAACTTTTCGCGGCCGTTTTCGCGGACATTAACGCATAATCGCGTTTAACCTTTCGCGGCGATACTTACCTGTATCCGCCGCTTCTATTTAAAAGCGGCGGTACTGGTTTCGCTCGGCTAGTATCGGCTGTTTTACTTCCGCCACCTTGAAGGTGGCGAAGTCAGCCGATACTAACTCCCGCGCGGGGATGGGCAGGCACACCCGCGCGGGTGGTCGCACCCGCCCCGGAGACACGCCCACCCCACCACACCCCCTGCGGCGGTGACCACCCGCCGCCGCTTCCCAGCAGCCCCTCCCAACCCGTTCCCCCGCTCGCGGCAATCTCGGAACGGGAGGCTAGGAGGGCTGCCGGAAGGGGCCGCAGCAGGTGTCGCGACCACCCCCGCGCACCCCCTCCCCGGTCAAACCCCTCCAAGCCCCCCGCCCCGGCCGCTCCCGGGAGGGGAAGGAGGGAGCCGCGGGGGGGTGGAGGTCTCCCTCCACGGGGCCCTGAGAAGCCTTTTGGGCTTAGGGGGTCCCGCAGCTCGAACCGGGACCCTCCTCCCGGCCCTTGTAAGGGCCTTTGCGGCACTTACAAGTGCCCTTGCGGCTCTGACAAGAGCCTTTTGGGGCTTAGGGGTCCCGCAGCTCGAACCGGGACCCCACCCCCCGGCCCTTATAAGGGCCCTTGCGGCACTTACAAGTGCCCTTGCGGCTCTAACAAGAGCCCTTTGGGGTTTAGGGTCCCGCAGCTCGAACCGGGACCCCCTCCCCGGCCCTTGTAAGGGCCCTTGCGGCACGACAAGTGCCCTTGCGGCACTGACAAGTGCCTTTGGCGGGGGTCCCGCAGCTCGAACCGGGACCCCCAGTGTGCGGCTCTTAAAGAGCCCTTGTGGCGACTTCTTCGGCGTGGCGACACCAACCCCACTCAGTCGCCGATGCCAAGGCAGACTCACTGCGGCCGACAGTGAGCCCGATCAGAAATTGATCAGAATGACCAATCAGAAACGGATTATGGATTTCTGCAAACCTATATAAAGAGGAGCTTTCCGCCGCAGAACTCAGATGCCATCGCAGTAATGGCTAAGAAAGAAGAAAGAAGCGGCTGGCAACATCGGCTCCGCTGAGGCCGGCGGTGCCAGCAGGCTCACTGGCGGCCGCAGTGAGTCTGCCTGGCATCGGCGACCTGAGTGGGGTTTGTGTCGCCAGCCCGAAACGTCGCGTCGGATCAAGACGCCGGCAACATCGGCCTCGTTGAGGTCGCCGGCGCCCGCGGGGGTACACCCTGCTGGCCGCAGGGGTACCTCTCGGGGTCGCGGCCTCGCAGAGCTGGTGTCGCCGGGACCTGGAAGAAAGAAGATGCCGCCCAAGGGCTCTTTTAAGAGCCGCACTGGGGGAGCCCCACCCCTCCCAGCGGCTCCCCTCCCCTCCCCGGAGCGGCCGGGGCGGGGGCTTGGAGGGGGTTGCCGGGAGGGGGTGCACGGCGGGTGGTCGCGACCACCTGCTGCGGCCCCTTCCGGCAGCCCCTCCTAGCCTCCCGTTCCGAGATTGCCCGCGAGCGGGGAACGGGTTGGGAGGGCTGCTGGGAAGCGGCGGCGGGTGTCGCCGCCGCCGCGGGGTGTGTGGACGGGTGGGGCATTCCCCGCCCCCTTAGGAGCTCGTCGGGAAGGGATTTTAAGTCCCTTCGCGGCGATACTATCCAGTATCGCCGCAAGGCCCTTAAAATTACCGAGCACATCGCGGCCGCGATAGATATCGCGGAATAGCGCTCGCCGTATAGCGCTATTTCCGTGGCCGCGATGTGCGCGGTAATTTTTTTGCGCTATTATCGTTGCTTTATAAATATGCCCTTGGTCTTTACTAAAAATCTTTCTGTCTCTCAGTTTGCTAGTAACTCCTTCCCACTCCCTGATCACAATCTAATTACTTTCTCTACCACCTACTCTCTCTCTGACACTCCATCTACTGTCCTGGTTCGCACACCCGAGCATAGACCTTCCAGCTCTATCCTCCTCTCTCGGTTTCTAACTCGTCTGCTCTCATGTCTGACTCTAATCCTAATTCCCTAATACATTCGTATAACTCAATCTTATCACTACTATTGACTCCTTTGCCCCCCTTACAGGACTCACAAATGTCGCCCCGCTAAACTTTCGTAATTTCCGAAAACTTCGAAAATTCGAAAACGGAACGAAGCTCAACAGTTTCAAACATCTCTAATACCAAGTTCTTACGCGCGCTGTACTTGTTCAGCTGAGCGGCTGTGGAAAAAAGTCAACGCAGTCAGGCAGACTTTAACCATTTCAAGCTCATGTTGTTGTGTCTTAATTCGGCTCTTTCAGCAACTAAACACTAACACACTCCTCAGCAACTTATAAACAATACAAAAATACCCACGTCGTCTATTTTCGCTATTTAACACACTCTCTTGCAGCCATTCACTACAGACACTCTTCATTCCATTACCGCTCCTGAGGATTTTGCAGACTACTTTAGAAATAAAATAGATGATATTCGCACTCTAACTCCTACACCACCCAGAGACAACTCTCACCTTCTTATGCTGCCCCACTGCTGCAGTTCTGGAATGTTCACCCCTATCACCCATTCTAAGTATTCGACCCCTGTATCCTCTCCGCTTACAATGTGTCCCTTGATCCCATGCCCTCCTTCCTACCAGACACTGTGCCTCAAATCCTTTCCCCCGCTCTTTTCTCACCTTTTAATTCCACCTGACCACTGAGATTTTTCCTGCTGCCTTTAAACATGCGTTGTGTCATACCTTCTTCTTAAAAAACCTTCTCTGTACCCTACCTGTCTCTCAACTAACCGCCCTGTCTCCCTTATCCATTTGCATCAAAACTCCTTGAACGTCTTGTCTCTACACACATTACTAAATACCTCCATGCTATATCTTATTGGACCCATTGTAATCAGGATTCCGAACTGGGTCATTCACTGAAACGGCCCTCTGCAAAGTCTCAAATGACCTACAAGCTGCCAAAGCCAAGGACAGTTCTCGGCCCTCATTCTCTGTCTCTTTTGCTAATAAGACTTCCTCTCCTGTTCCGCTTAGTGTGGGGGGTCTCTCAGGGCTCGGTTTTAGGACCCTTGCTGTTCTCCCTCTACACTATCTCGCTGGGAGAAATAATCAGTTCTTTTCGGTTTTAAGTATGACTTATATGCTGATGATACCCAAATTACTTGTTCATCCCCGCGCTAACCCCTGAAGTTCAATCCCAAATCTCTAATATCTGCCCTCTATCTCTTCCTGGATGGCGCACCGCCGCCTTAAACTCAATCTATCCAAACGGAATTAATAATCCCCCCCCCCCCTAAACTAGGACCTAGTCCACCTTCTCATCTCTATTGACAATATGGTCATTAACCCAGTGGAATCTGCACGCTGCCTTGGAGTGATCTTTGTCTCCTCTCTCTCCTTTCATCATCTATATATACAATTAGAAACAAACAGAATCCCTTCAAAAAGTAGTCTGCACACTCAATGATATAGTAAACATCCTTATTATAACTTAGGGACACATAAACCCAAACCCTCCCTATTAAAACCAATTAAAAAATCTTTATCTATACAAATCCTGGTGCCTGTTCCATTTATCAAAAAGGTCAAAATACAATGTGCATACATTCATTATATATGTTATATAAAGCGTACCTCCATCCTTAATATAGTCAAACAAGTCCCTGTATATAGTCAGTGCTCATTACAGTCCTACAGTCCACGGACAGGCTAGAGGATATCTCTCAATTGTCAATAAGGCATAGCAGCGGAACGGGGAAAAAACAGTCCATGCCACATTATCTCTCTATACAACTTACTTAATAGCATTTCGCTATTACATATAACTAATATTCCCTGGGCTTCATATCTGGCTATACTTACTATTTTGTGAAGCATAAATACCTGCTAATTTGTAAAACATAAGTAATAACCGGTATCTATATACACAGATCTAGCTTCATCTCAATTCCACCATCCACCGATCAGTTGCTCAATATAGAAGTCTATTGTGTTGCTATGTAAAAACCAATCTGTTACAACAGTGTTTCCAAACTGATTCATACAGTCCGATGGTTACAAAGTATATATCACGAACATCCGTAAGCAAAAGTTTGAACATCAGGTCCAAAGGCTAAATGCATGTAAACAACCATTATCCATTAACAAAAAAAGCATTAATACACAGGTAATGGCAATGAACACAGCCGCATGAGGATACATAGAAAACAAGACACATCAGGGAGATTCAATAAAAGTTTTTTCGTTAAAAATGGTGCTAATTTTGGCCCAACCAATCAGATCTTATTTAACATTTGAAAGCTAACATCTGATTGGTTGGGGCAAAATTAGCACCATTTTTAACGATAAGAACTTTTATTGAATACCCTGATCAATGTCTCAAAGGTGTATCATGGCCAATTTGTTAGATATTAAACTGTTGAAGATTCCATCTGCAATGCAATTTGATTGCAGACCTTGAGACTCAACCCCCCAGGTAACCTGGGTCTAACATTTCCAGAACATTCCCTTTGGAGCAATTTTAGGTTTAGCGCTCCACCACGAATATTAGTTTTCACTTTTTCAATGGCATAGCACTTCACTGTTTTTGTGGACATTGTAATGATGCTCCATAAAGTGTCTTGCTACTGAGGACAAATTCTACCCCTTTTCCATGTGTCGACTGGCTAAACGAATGTTCGACAAATGTTGGCTAAACTGCTCCTTCAATCTCTGTGTCGTCTTCCCCACGTAGATACATGGCAGCTGCATGTTAAACATAGACCACGTTACAGAATCACAATTCAGTATGTTATTAATGTGGAACTTGGTTTTGTTTCTTGGCATCTTGGAACTGGTCAGTCTTATGTATATTGTGGACATAGCTACATTTGCCACAAGTGTAACATCCCTTTAAGATCCGTCCTCTGCCTGTCTGCACTGTCCTCCTTCCATCATCACACTACACATGTCGCTAGGACCTGTTGTTTTCTCCTTCGCAATATTGCCAAGATCCGCCCCTTTCTCTCTCTCTCCACTACTAAAATGCTCATCCATGCCCTTATAATCTCCCGTCTCGACTACTATAAAATTCTACTGCTTGGACTCATCTTTCTCCTCTCCAGTCTATCTTAAACTCGGCAGCTCAGATCATCTCACTCTCCTTCAAAAGAGAACCTGCAACCCCTATACTTCAGTCCATAGGTTGGCTTCCCATCAAACAAAGAATCATATTCAATACCCTACTTTTAACCTTTAAATCCCTTCTCTCTACTGCACCTCCCTACTAATCTTCTCTCTTGGTCCCCTATGTCCCAGGCTGTGCCCTTCACTCCTCGCAAGGAAATCTTCTCCACAGACCCCCAACTAACACTGCTGCCTCCCGCCTTAAACCATTCTCTCTTGCTGCTCCCTACCTTTGGAACTCTCTCCCTCTCTCGCTTCGCCTGGTGACATCCATTAATGCTTTCAAATCTAGACTGTTATCCTACCTTTCTGAGCATCAGCACAACAAATGATTGTTAGCCCTTTTAAACACTTCGAACTCATCCATGGGGCAGCATGGTGGCTCAGAGGTTAGCACTGATACCTTGCAGCGCTGGGTTTGATTCCACCCTTGGACACATCTGTAAGGAGTTTGTATGTTCTCCCCGTGCTTGTGTGGATTTCCTCCAGTCACTCCGGTTTCCCCCACAATAATAAAGACATACTGATAGGTTGTATGTATGTGTAAATAAAATGTGCTTAGATTGTAAGCTCTTCAGGGCAGGCCTGATGTTATGTATACATGTAATGTAAAGTGCTGCAGAAGATGTTGGCGCTATATAATCCACATAATAATAATCCCCCCCACACACACTTGCATCTGTATTTTTCCCTCCCACTTAGATTGTAAGCTCTTAGGGGCAGGATTCTCATTCCTGATATGTCAATGCTTGTTGCATTTGTATCAATTTATACAATAACTAGAACATAAGCCGCGTTACATAAACGGGCGCTAGAATACTGTGTAGAAACATTTATTTTTCATATAAATTATGAATATAAATATTTCCATACACTTTGGAGGGACCTTTTCCCTCAGACCCCGTCCATACCTTTGAAGGGACTTTTTTCCCCTCAGCCCCCTGTCCATACACCTTGGAGGGACCTTTCCCTTGCCCCTGTCCATACACTTGGAGGACCATTTCCCTCAGCCCTGTCCATACACTTTGGGGGACCTTTTCCCTCAGACCCTGTCCATACACTTTGGAGGACCTTTTCCCTCAGACCCTGTCCATACACTTTGAAGGGACTTTTTTCCCCTCAGCCCCTGTCCATACACTTTGGAGGGACCTTTTCCCTTGCCCCTGTCCATACACTTTGGAGGGACCTTTTCCCTCAGCCCCTGTCCATACACTTTGGAGGGACCTTTTCCCTCAGACCCTGTCCATACACTTTGAAGGGACTTTTCCCCTCACCCTGTCCATACACTTTGAGGGACTTTTCCCCTCAGCCCCTGTCCATACACTTTGGAGGACCTTTCCCTCAGCCCCTGTCCATACCTTTGAAGGGACTTTTTTCCCTCAGCCCCTGTCCATACACTTTGGAGGGACCTTTCCCCTCAGCCCCTGTCCATACACTTTGGAGGACCTTTTCCCCTCAGCCCCTGTCCATACACTTTGGAGGGACCTTTTCCCTCAGCCCCTGTCCATACACTTTGAAGGGACCTTTTCCCTCAGCCCCTGTCCATACACTTTGAAGGGACTTTTTCCCCTCAGCCCCTGTCCATACACTTTGGAGGGACCTTTTCCCCTCAGCCCCTGTCCATACACTTTGAAGGGACCTTTTCCCCCTCAGCCCCTGTCCTAACTTTGAAGGGACCTTTTCCCGTCAGCCCCTGTCCATACACTTTGAAGGGACCTTTTCCCTCAGCCCCTGCCATACACTTTGAAGGGACCTTTTCCCCTCACCCCTGTCCATACCTTTGAAGGGACTTTTTTCCCCTCAGCCCCTGTCCATCACACTTTGGAGGGACCTTTTCCCCTCAGCCCTGTCCTACACTTTGAAGGGACTTTTTTCCCCTCAGCCCTGTCCATACACTTTGAAGGGACTTTTTTTTCCCCTCAGCCCCTATCCATACACTTTGAAGGGACTTTTTTTTCCCTCAGCCCCGTCCATACACTTTGAAGGGACTTTTTTTCCCTCAGCCCCTGTCCATACACTTTGAAGGGACTTTTTTCCCCTCAGCCCCTGTCCATACACTTTGAAGGGACTTTTTTTTCCCTCAGCCCCTGTCCATACACTTTAAGGGACTTTTTTCCCTCAGCCCGTCCATACACTTTGGATAGAACTGTTTTCCCTCAGCCCTCCATAAGCTACATCCTTTTCCTTAGGCGTGTTCTCTAAAGAGGTCTTCTGTCTATTTAACTGTTACGCTATTACCTGGAAATAGCAGGTACTGTGCAGCCATCCATACGCTTTAGCGTCTAAACAGTTACCATGACAATGCTTTCCGCGCATGCGCATAATCAACCGGCGCGTCTAAACAGTTACCATGACAACGCTATCCGCACATGCGCATAATCAACCGGCGTTTCGCGCATGCGCCTAATCAACCGGCGTGTGTTACTGAAGGTACGCTGATGGAGGTACGCAAAAGTATTATGCCGCACTGTAAAAGACTTTCTGCACAAAAGGATGAAGGGGCCGAGAGGCTGCAGTGGGGAGGTAGAGTACTGTCAATGCACTCGTAATTGCCTGGAGGCAGGGGCGTATCTAGGGTCTAAGAAGATCATGGGCACTGCATGCCCGCGCATAGCGCGGCACACATTTTAGGTCACGCCCCTTTCTCCGCCCAATTAAGCCACCCCCACCATGTATTAATATCGAGATGGCAAAAAGACAGCACAGATAGACAACCACAACATAGACACCCAGCCCGATAGTGATAAACAGACAGAAAGACAGTGGAATAGACTCAGAAATAGAGATCAGAGTTGGACACAATTAATGACACAAGACACCAGTAAACTGACAATTTCATATATACTGGTAGCAATTTGGTCATTTAAAACTTACTGCTGTGTTCAGTTGTAGTCAGATGCTTGCTCACATCTTTGGCCAGGGAGACCTTCTTGTACCTTCTCCATGGATCTCTGCCCTATCTTATCTCTATCTTGTCCCTCTCTCTCTGTATATCTATCTCTATCTGTCCCTCCTCCTCTCTGTATATCTATCTCTATCTATATATCTGCCTCTTGTTATCTATTTAATCTCTGTCTGCCTATTGTCTATCTGTCTCTCTATCTATTCTGTCTGCTTCTTTGTCTATCTACTCTATCTATCTATCTATCATCTATCTATCTATCTATCTACTCTACTATCTAATCTATCTATCTATCTATCTATCTTCGTCTATCCTATCTTCCATCTAATCTATCTATCTATCTATCTATCTATCTATCTATCTATCTATCTATCTATCTATCTATCTACTATCTATCTATCTAGCTACTGCTATCTATATCTATCTATCTATCTATCTATCTATCTATCTATCTCTCTATCTATCTATCTATCTATCTACTTGCTATCTATCTCTGATCTATCTATCTATCTATCTTATGCTATCTATCTATCTCTGCTATTCTATCTATCTGAAGGGAGGGTTCAGTATGTTCTCCTCTCCTCCCTCTGTCGCCACACTCTCCACTGGCATAAGTCAGAGTTAGATAGATAGATAGATAGCAGAGTTAGATAGATAGATAGAGTTAGATAGATAGATAGATAGATAGATAGCAGAGCTAGATAGATAGATAGCAGAGTTAGATAGTAGGCATAGATAGAGTTAGTATAGCATAGCAGAGTTAGATAGATAGATAATAGATAGATAGGAGTAGTAGATAGCTAGATTGATATCAGAGTAGATCAGATAGATGAGCTAGATAGCGAGATAGAGCAAGAGATAGATGAGTAGATAGATAGATAGATAGATGAGATAGTAGTAGATAGATAGATAGATAGATAGATAGATACGATAGATAGATAGATAGATAGATAGATAGATGATAGATAGTAGAGAGATTATACGATAGATAAGATAGATAGCAGATAGAATAGATAGATAGATAGATAGATATCAGAGTATAGATAGATAGATAGATAGATAGATAGATAGATAGGATAGATAGATAGATAGATAGATAGATAGATAGATGTAAGATAGATAAGTAGAGAGGTAGATAGATAGATAAATAGATAGATAGATAGATAGATAGAGCGCAGAGTTAGAGATAGAGAGTAGATAGATAGATAGATAGATAGCAGAGTAGATAGATAGAAGATAGATAGCAGAGTTAGTAGATAGATAGATAGATAGATAGATAGATAGATAGATAGATAGATAGATAGATAGATAGATAGATAGATAGATAGATATCAGAGTTAGATAGATAGATAGATTGATAGATAGATAGATAGATAGATAGATAGATAGATAGATAGATAGATAGATAGATAGATAGATAGATAGATTGATTGATATCAGAGTTAGATAGATAGATAGCAGAGTTAGATAGATAGATAGATATATAGATAGATAGCAGAGTTAGATAGATAGATAGATAGATAGAGATAGATAGATAGATAGATGATAGATAGATAGATAGCAGAGTTAGATAGATAGCAGAGTTAGATAGATAGATAGATAGATAGATAGATAGATAGATAGATAGATAGATAGATAGATAGATAGATAGATAGATTGATATCAGAGTTAGATAGATATATAGATAGATAGCAGAGTTAGATAGATAGATAGATAGATAGATAGATAGATAGATATCAGAGTTAGATAGATAGATAGATAGATAGATTGATAGTAGATAGATAGATAGATAGATAGATAGATAGATAGATAGATAGATAGATAGATAGATGGATGGATGGATGGGATGGATGGATGGATGGATGGATGGATGGATGGATGGATGGATGGATGGATAGATAGATAGATAGATAGATAGATAGATAGATAGATAGATAGATAGATAGATAGATTGATTGATATCAGAGTTAGATAGATAGATAGCAGAGTTAGATAGATAGATAGATAGATAGATAGATAGATAGATAGATAGCAGAGTTAAATAGATAGATAGATAGATAGATAAATTGATATCAGAGTTAGATAGATAGATAGATAGATAGATAGATATCAGAGATAGATAGATAGATAGATAGATAGATAGATAGATAGATAGATAGATAGATAGATAGATTAGAAGATAGATAGATAGATAAATTGATATCAGAGTTAGAAGATAGATAGATAGTAGATAGTAGATAGATAGATAGATAGATAGATAGATAGATAGATTAGATAGATAGATAGCAGAGTTAGATAGATAGATAGATAGATTGATAGATAGATAGATAGATAGATAGATAGATAGATAGATAGATAGATAGATAGATAGATAGATAGATTGATATCAGAGTTAGATAGATAGATAGCAGAGTTAGATAGATAGATAGATAGATAGATAGATAGATAGATAGATAGATGGATGGATGGATGGATGGATGGATGGATGGATGGATGGAGGGATGGATGGATGGATGGTGGATGGATGGATGGGATGGAGGTGGATGGATGGAGGAAGTAGATAGATAGATAGATAGAGAGTAGATAGATAGATAGATAGATAGATAGATAGATAGATAGAGATAGATAGAAGATAGATAATTGATATCAGAGTTAGATAGATAGATAGATGATAGAGAGAGAGAGAGGAGAAGGAGAGGAGAGAAGATAGATAGAGATAGATAGATAGATAGATAGCAGAGTTAGATAGATAGATAGATAGATAGATAGATAGATAGATAGATAGATAGATAGATAGATAGATAGATATCAGAGTTAGATAGATAGATAGATAGATTGATAGATAGATAGATAGATAGATAGATAGATAGATAGATTGATATCAGAGTTAGATAGATAGATAGCAGAGTTAGATAGATAGATAGATAGATAGATATTAGATAGATAGCAGAGTAGATAGAAGATAAATAGATAGATAGATAGATAGATAGATAGATAGATAGATAGATAGATAGATAGATAGATAGATAGATGATAGATAGCAGAGTAGATAGAAGCGATTAGAGTAGATAGCGAGTAGATAGATAGATAGATAGATAGATAGATAGATAGATAGATAGATAGATAGATAGATAGATAGATAGATTGATATCAGAGTTAGATAGATATATAGATAGATAGCAGAGTTAGATAGATAGATAGATAGATAGATAGATAGATAGATAGATATCAGAGTTAGATAGATAGATAGATAGATAGATTGATAGATAGATAGATAGATAGATAGATAGATAGATAGATAGATGGATGGATGGATGGATGGATGGATGGATAGATAGATAGATAGATAGATAGATAGATAGATAGATAGATAGATAGATAGATAGATTGATATCAGAGTTAGATAGATAGATAGCAGAGTTAGATAGATAGATAGATAGATAGATAGATAGATAGATAGATAGATAGATAGATAGATAGCAGAGTTAAATAGATAGATAGATAGATAGATAGATAGATAGATAGATAGATAGATAGATAGATAGATAGATAGATAGATAGATAGATAAATTGATATCAGAGTTAGATAGATAGATAGATAGATAGATAGATAGATAGATAGATAGATAGATAGATAGATAGATAGATAGATAGATAGATAGATAGATAGATAGATAGATAGATAGATAGATAGATAGATAGATAGATATCAGAGTTAGATAGATAGATAGATAGATAGATAGATAGATAGATAGATAGATAGATAGATAGATAGATAGATAGATAGATAGATAGATAGATAGATAGATATAAATTGATATCAGAGTTAGATAGATAGATAGATAGATAGATAGATATAGATAGATAGAGATTAGATAGATAGATAGCAATCAGAGTAGATAGATAGATATAGATAGAAGATAGATAGATGATAGATAGATGAAGATAGATAGATAGATTGATATCAGAGTTATATAGATAGATAGCAGGTTGAGATAGATTAGATAGATAGATAGATAGATAGATAGATAGATAGTAGGAGTTAGATAGATAGCAGAGTTAGATAGATAGCAGAGAGTAGATAGATAGGCAGGTTAGATAGATAGATAGATAGAGAGATGCAGAGTTGATAGATATATAGATAGATAGCAGAGTAGATAGATAGATAGATAGATAGATAGATAGATAGATAGATATCAAGATAGATAGATAGATAGTAGATGATAGTGATGGCTGGATGGGGATGGATGGATGGATGGATGGATGGATGGATGGAGGGATGGATGGATGGAAGGATGGATGGATTGGATGGAGGATGGTGGATGGAATGATGGAGGATGGATGGTAGATAGATAGATAGATAGATAGATAGATAGATAGATAGATAGATAGATAGATAACAGAGTTAGATAGATAGATAGATTGATAGATAGATAGATAGATTGATAGATAGATAGATAGATAGATAGATAGATAGATAGATAGATTGATATCAGAGTTATATAGATAGATAGCAGAGTTAGATAGATAGATAGATAGATAGATAGATAGCAGAGTTAGATAGATAGCAGAGTTAGATAGATAGATAGATTGAGTAGTGATAGAAGATTGATATAAGATAGATAGATAGATAGATAGATAGATAGATAGATAGATAGATAGATAGATAGATAGATTGATATCGAGTATATAGATAGATAGCAGAGTTAGATAGATGATAGATAGATAGATAGGATAGCAGAGTTAGATAGATAGCAGAGTTAGATAGATAAGCAGAGTTAGATAGATGCAGAGTAGATAGATAGATAGATAGATAGATAGATAGATAGATAGATAGATAGATAGATAGATAGCAGATTAGATAGATAGATATATAGATAGATAGCAGAGTTAGATAGATAGAATAGATAGATAGAGAGATAGATATCAGAGTTAGATAGATAGATAGATAGAATAGATAGATAGATAGATAGATGATAGATGATAGATAGATTGAAGTAGATAGGATAGATAGATGATGGATGGATGGATGGATGGATGGATGGATGGATGGATGGATGGATGAATGATGGATGGATGGATGGATGGTGGATGGATGGATGGTAGATAGATAGATAGATAGATAGATAGATAGATAGATAGATAGATAGATAGATAGATAGATAGATGATATCAGAGGTTAGATAGATAGATAGCAGAGATTAGATAGATAGATAGATAGATAGATAGATAGATAGTAGATAGATAAGATAGATAGATGATTGGATAGATAGATAGATAAATAGATAGATAGATAGATAGATAGATAGATAGATGATTGGATAGATAGATAGATAGATAGATAGATAGATAGATAGATAGATAGATAGAGAGATAGATAGATAGATGATAGTAATTAGATCGAGTTATAGATAGATAGATAGATAGATAGATAGATAGATAGATAGATAGAGAGAGAGAGAGAGGAGAGAGAGAGAGAGAGATGAGGAGAGAGAGCAGAGAGATAGATAGATAGATAGATAGAGAGTAAGAGTTAGAAGATAGCAGAGTTAGATAGATAGATAGATAGATAGATAGATAGATAGATAGATAGATAGATAGATAGATAGATAGATTGATAGATAGATATATTGATATCAGAGTTAGATAGATAGATAGATAGATAGATAGATAGATAGATAGAGAGAGAGAGAGAGAGATAGATAGATAGATAGATAGATAGATAGATAGATAGATAGATAGATAGATAGATAGCAGAGTTAGATAGATAGCAGAGTTAGATAGATAGATAGATAGATAGATAGATAGATAGATAGATAGATAGAAGAAGTAGATAGATAGATAGATAGAATAGAAGATAGATAGATAGATAGATAGATAGATAGATGATAGATAGATAGATAGATAGATAGAGATTAGAGATAGCGAGTTAGATAGATAGCAGAGTTAGATAGATAGATAGATAGATAGATAGATAGATAGATAGATAGATAGATAGATTGATAGATAGATATATGATATAAGAGTTAGATAGATAGATAGATAGATAGATAGATAGATAGATAGATAGATAGATAGATAGATAGATAGATAGATAGATAGATAGATAGATAGCAGAGTTAGATAGATAGATAGATAGATAGATAGATAGATAGATAGAAGATAGATAGATAGATAGATAGATAGATAGATAGATAGATAGATAGCAGAGTTAGATAGATAGATAGATAGATAGATAGATAGATAGAGATAGATAGATAGATAGATAGATAGATAGAATAGATAGTAGATGAGATACAGAGTAGATAGATAGCAGAGTTAGATAGATAGAGAGATAGATAGATAGATAGATAGATAGATAGATCATAGATAGATAGATAGATAGATTTGATAGATAGATATATTGATATAATAGATAGATGATAGATAGATAGATAGATAGATAGATAGATAGATAGATAGATGATAGATAGATAGATAGATAGATAGATAGATAGATAGATAGATAGCAGAGTTAGATAGATAGATAGATAGATAGATAGATAGATAGATAGTAGATAGATAGATAGATAGATAGATAGCAGAGTTAGATAGATAGATTAGATAGATAGATTAGATAGATAGATGATAGATAGATAGCAGAGTTAGATAGATAGATAGATAGATAGATAGATGATAGCAGAGTTAGATAGATAGATAGCAGAGAGAGAGAGGGACAGATAGATAGGGGCAGAGGTCCATGTAAAAGGTACAAGAAGGTCTCCTGGCCAAAGGTATGGCCAGCGTCTGACTACAAATGAACACAGCAGTAAGTTTATTAAAATTACCAGATTACCAGTATATAATGAAATTGCCAGTTTTACTGTGCTTGTCATTAATTTGTGTGTCTCTCTATCCAAATCTCTGATCTCTATCTCTGTCTGTCTATTTCACTGTCTTCTGTCTGTTTATCACTATCGGGCTGTGTGTCTATGTTGTGGTTATCTATCTGTCTGTCTGTGTCTTTTGGCCATCTCATTAAGTATTAGTGGTGTGTGGCCTAATTGGGGCGGAGAAAGGGGGCGTGCCCTACTAAAAATTGAGTGCCCTGATCTTCGTAGACTCTAGATAGACCCTGACTGTCTGATAGTAAAAAGATAGATAAATAGATAGATAGAGATAGATAAGAAGATAGATAGATAGCCAGAGCAGGTTAGATAGATAGCAGAGTTAGATAGATAGCAGAGTTAGATAGATTAGATAGATAGATAGATAGATTGATATCAGAGTTAGATAGAGATATAGATAGATAGCCAGAGTTAGATAGATAGATAGATAGGATAGATAGATAGATAGATAGATAGATAGATTATCAGAGTTAGATAGAATAGATAGATCTGATAGATAGATAGATAGTAGATAGGATAGATAGATAGATAGATAGATAGATAGATAGATAGATTGATTGATATCAGAGATTAGATAGATAGATAGATAGATAGATAGATAGATAGATAGAGAGAGTAGTAGAGATAGATAGATAGATAGCAGAGTTTAAATGATAGATAGATAGAGAGATAGATATAGATAGATAGATAGATAGATAGATAGATAGAAGATAGATAGATATAGATAGATAGATAGATAGATAGATAGATAGATAGATAGATAAATAGATAGATTGAGTATCAGAGTTGATAGATAGATAGATAGATAGATAGAAGATAGATAGATAGATAGATAGATAGAGAGAGAGAGAGAGAGAGATAGATAGTAGATAGATAGATAGATAGATAGATAGAGTAGATAGATAGATAGAGATAGATAGATAGCAGAGAGTTAGAGAGATAGCAGGAGTTAGTAGATAGCAGAGTAGTAGATAGATAGATGAGATTAGATTAGATATCAGTAGTTAGCTGATAGATGATAGATATAGATAGATAGATAGCTAGAGTGATAGATAGTATAGATAGATAGATAGATAGATAGATAGATAGATTAGATAGATGAGATAGATAGATAGATAGATATCAGATAGTTAGATAGGACGTGTTTTAGATAGCAGAGTATAGATAGATGATAGTGAACGATAGATGATAGATAGATAGATAGAAGATAAGATAGATAGATAGAGTTGATAGATGATCAGAGTTAGATAGATAGCTAGAGTAGCACGAGTAGATAGAGTAGAAGATGAAGATAGATAGATAGATAGATAGATTAGATAGATAGATAGATAGATAGATAGATAGATAGATAGATAGATAGATAGATAGATAGATAGATAGATAGATAGCCAGAAGATAAGATAGAGATCAGATAGATAGATCGAGTAGATAGATAGATAGATAGATAGATAGATAGATAGAGAGATAGATAGATAGATAGATAGATAGATAGATAAGACAGATAGATATAGATAGATAGATAGATAGATAGATAGTAAATAGATAGATTGATATCGAGTAGATACGATAGATAGATAGATGATTAGATAGAGAGATAGATAGATAGATAGATTAGATAGATAGATAGATGGAACTAGATAGATAGATAGATAGATAGCAGAGTGAGATAGATAGGCAGTAGATAGATAGATAAATAGATTAGATAGAAAGTAAATAGACAATATATAGATTGATAGATGATAGATGATAGATAGATGATAGATAGATAGATAGATAGATAGATAGATAGATAGATAGATAGATAGATAGATAGATAGATAGATAGATAGATAGATGGATGGATGGATGGATGGATGGATGGATGGATGGATGGATGGATACAGTGCACCAACTCGCATTGAGCTCAGTTGAACCACCTTTAAATGGCACAGTGCACCACCATTACATGGACAAAAATGCCCACCATCTCATGGACTCAGTGAAGCCACTTTTAATGGACCCAGTGGCCCACTTACATGGACCAAGTGCACCACACTCATGGACACAGTGAACCACCTTTTAATGGCAACGTGCACTCATCATCTCATGGACCCAGTGAACCACCTTTTTCATGGCACAGTGCACCATCATTACTGGACAAAGTGCACCACCATCTCATGGACACAGTGAACCACCTTTTAATGACAAAGTGCACATCATCTCATACACAGAGCACCACCATCTAGTTGACATAGTGAACCTCCTTTTAATGACACAGTGCACCACCCATTACATGACAAAGTGCAGATCACCATCTCTGCACAGTGAACCACCTTTTACTGACACAATGCACCACCACTCATGGACACATTGAACCACCTTTTAATGGATCAATGTTCACCATCATCTCATGACACAGAGCACCACATCTAGTGGACATAGTGAACCTCCTTTGAATGACACAGTGCCCCACCATTACATGACAAAGTGCACCACCATTACATGGACAAAGTGCACCACCAATCTCATGGACACGTGAACCACCTTTACTGGACACAATGCACTACCCTCTCAGGACACGTGAACCACCTTTACTGGACACAGCGCACCACCATCTCATGGACAAAGTCAGGGTTATTCAATAAAAGTTCTTATTGTTAAAAAGGTGTTACTTTTGCCCCAACAATCAGATGTTAGCTTCAAATGTTAAATAAGATCTTATTGGTTGGGGCAAATAAACACCATTTTAAACGATAAGAACTTTTATTGAATCTCCCTTAGTGTGTTTTTTTGTTCCAACATATGATCTTTTCTGCATTTATATCAAATCTTTAATTTTTGATATGATTATCCAATTTTTGATATTAATTATTCAATCGAAAGCGGGGGAATTTGTTTTGTTTCTGAACATAGACATTCTGTTACAGTAAGACTAAAATCTGTGGATTAAGCAGAGTGATGTTCTATAGATATCTAAATTGATAAACTCAAAGACATGAACTAAATAAATGTATAGGCCTTCCTTGACATTCTCAGCTTTGTGTAACTTGCATTCCTCATTGGCAGAGAACACATTCATAACCAGGAGAATGACATGCGGATCTCTAGCACTTTCCTAGAAATGGAGTTTGCACCGTGTTCTGTCTCTCCCAGAGATCACAGAATATATACGTAAACAATTCCCTACACACACAATTCATTTTTACCCAGCCACAAAGCAACCCAAAAGGAACCGCGGCAATTATTTGTTGCTGAGGCAAAAATATAAATGTTAGTCCAATTTAGTTTCTACTGTCCGGTTCTCTTGGCTGACTTAGTGGAAATTTGACTTAACTTTGATCATACAAACAAATGTCATCCTTCCCATACTGTTCTTTTGTAAAAGAGGTTTGCTATTTTTTTTTTCTTTTCTGTTCTCTTAGATAGGGATCTCGGTGGAAATGTAGGTCCCCATCATCTTGGTCCATCCATGGTCCATCTATTGTTCTGGAAAGAAATGCTTGGTCTAGACCTCATTAGATTGCACTTCTTTCTTTTATATGTACATATATGTAGTTATTCCAACCTACTTTACTTTTGATCGCATCGGACACATTGGGGGCTGATGCAACAAGAGGTTAGAATGTAAAGTTTGCCAACGCTATTAATTTGCAACAACCAGAGGAGCTTTAACCGGTTTATTGGCCGTTAGATATAATCTGATTGTGTTACTGCAGATTAATAGATATTTTATTGCATGTGCATCTGCGGGTCCGAAACGCGTTAAGGCAAACTACAATAAAGATTTACGATGGTTTAACGGCAGCACCGCCGATGGTCCTTGATCAATTGGTTTCCGGTTTGTGCAAAACTTTTTTGATGCAATCAAAGACCCAACTTTGATTTGGTAGTTCCCATTAAAAGAATGAAAGACTGCTTCATTTATCTGATTTGTATGTTCTCCATGTTTTTGTTAATTAACTCTTGAACATGAAATTAAACACAAATCTCCGAATCCCTACCTCTTTAGGCTCCCAATGCTTGTTTTTATGCTAGACAGATTTGCACCAGTTTGCAACAAATTTGTAATTTTGCTGAGCATACTCCAGCGTTTTTTAAGTGCCATATGTGTTGAGAAAGTTGACGAGACTCTTTTAATTTTTTTCCTTTAACTCTGCCTATGCTGTAGGAAAAACCCCCCCCCTTTTTCCCCCTGAGAGTGCCAGTCGTATTCCTGCTGCTGTCATAAAATCCTTTGCAGAATTACTGTCCATGATCCGCATGGCAACATGCGTATATTATCTACAGATCTATGGGCTAGTTTCATGAAAATTCAAAAATGAAGACTATGCAATGCAAGGGTTTTTCAGCGTAGGTATCCCAGGGACAGAAATCTAATCGCTGGCGAGCAATGCATAATCTGGGCAACATTTGCAACAGCATGAATTGTTTTTTGGACTGTTTACATCCGGCTCGTCACAAAATCAGTTTATTTTTACAAATGTCCATTTTTCAGAAACTTTTGTTTTGTACAGGTTTTCGTAAGGCAAGTCTCAGACCACCCACTGAGGCAACTAGTTTGTTCTTGTCATCACAGGTTTTGCTCAATCCTTACACTTTCCCACTTCAAGGAAACAAGCACTGTGCCTGCCTAATATTCTCACTTATCCCAAGTGTCCTTGAACAAAATGTCAGCACTTGGGCTCACCTTCCATGCTTCTATTTTCCCTTTAGTGTCTGTAGACGAGAATGGGATCGTCACATTTGGGTATTCTCAATGGTTTTTTCTGAGTGCATGAACAAGCAAAGACAATAGAACTAAGACACACATTAGATGTAACAAAACATGACCGTCATTTCTTTGCTGCCCAATTCCTATTTAGAAGCAGGGACTTGAGTTTTTGTCAGACATGGTAAGGATTTGGGGCACTTTGGGGGCTTGGACTGATGTACAGGTCATGCGGAAAGGGAATTGGGAGGTTTTTTTTCTTGAATTTGTTTTGTTAATATCTCTCAACATTAAACAGTTTAGTATGTAACATTGTCTATAAAACATGAACCATTTTGCAATCTGCAGGAATATTTCACTATATTGAACTGCTACAGGACTGATGGAAAATCCAAATGACTTCAATCTATCAACATTTAATTGGTGATTCCATTGCCCACTCTATAATGTTAAGGTAGCAGCTTTGTCTCGTTTACAATGTTGATAATGTTTTTTTTCTTGGAATTGGAAGCTCTTCCAAGAAACCTGTTAAGGAAACATTACTAAAGATACTACTGGCAATGGGAAACCTCATAGTTTTAGCAATTCACCAAAGGACATGCACATACATTCTACAGGGGTGCAGAGCAGCATAATATGTTTTTGATCTTTTTCCCTGTGGTCAGTTAAGTACTTATGCAAGTATAAGAAATTCCATGGTTTGGCAAAGAAAGCTTTTTCTACTATTGTTTCTGGGATAAACCGCAAACAAAAAAAAGAATCACATCCAGAATGGCAATCACTTGCTGTTAAACTCTGTCACCATGCATTCCAGCCACACACAGCAGAGCTCTATGTATGTAGTAAATACATTTTCTTAATCTTATATAGCGCTACATATTCCAGTGCTTCAATTTTTACTAAATTCACGAATTCGATCAGGCCCTGCCCCGAAGAGCTTACAATCCTAATAACTTTATGTACACATACCACCTATCCGGAGTCTTTTATGATTATGGGGGAACGGAGTGCCTGGAGGAAACCCCGCAATCACAGGGAGAACATACAACTCCTTGCAGATGTGTCCAAGGGGGAATCAACTCCGGGCCTCAGTGCTGGCAAGGTATCAGCGCTAACCACTGAGCCACCGTGCTCTGTAGGCTATGTAATTCCCAGGTATGCACTTTTAAATAGCTTAAATGCACTTTATATATACTATATCACGTTTTAATAATTTATATAAGAAGCACTGTACAGAGTACTCCTGTATATATTGTAATTCATGGAATTAATTGTAAAGTTTGATCACATGGTCCAATGAACCTATCACTGTTGATTGTTGTTGCCCCACCCTAGGGAGGGGGCCTACCTTTTAACCAGTACACCGCTTGGTGTAGTTTATTCACCTGAGGAAGGGGAGACCCCGAACGTTGGTGCCTAACCTTGTCCATACATCGCAATTCACAGAAGTGTGTGCGCCCTCGCTTTTATATTGTCTCTATTGATTTACATCTGCTGGTGTTTAAGCAGTTTTTGAGGACACAGCACCACTAAAGCTTCACAATCCTTGGAGTGGCAGGGGACCTTCAATATTTTACCATATTTCCAGGGTAAGTGATTTTTCCTTTGGGTATTAAAACCTTGTTGAGGCACATTTCTGTTTTAATTCATCACAAATTTTCAGACACCTCTAAAACTGTAGCTTTTAGATCTTCCAAAAAAAAAAAAGATCAATAAAATTCTCGGCAACAGAAATGTGGGGAAACAGGAAGTACCAAGAAGGGTAAAGGTGAAGCATAATGCATAGTTGGTTAAAACTGACCTTAATAGTCTTTAAATAGGCACTATCTTGTGAAGTTACTAATTGCTCTCCTTGTCCCCACATCTACCCCTCCCTTCATTAACTATTCTTTCACATATATCAGGGAAACTGACTAGAAGAGGAACTAGCAGAGCATCAGGTACTGTCTAGTAGAGTGGTTTCTTTTAAGGAGATCCGTAAGTATCAGTAGAGTTAAAATAACTAGTTACACCATCAAGGGCATTCAAAAGAAATTCAATCTTGAAAGTGATTATCACACTTTTGGGATGTCCAAAAATTTTTCATATATACGACTGGATCAGTCTTGTAAATTCCAGGACGATGCCAGAAAACTATTGAGCTGGTGTTTGCAAAACCCTCGTCCCCATTGCATATGCCGCCAAACCGATGTCGAAGATATGGAACAGCGTGCATCTAACGAGGGCCATATTTAATCCACACACCGCAGCACAAAGCCTTACTTTATGTCGTGTTTAAGGTTAGTACAGGGCTGTCCAAAACTCTGCCATTTGTGGTGTTGTCACAACTCCTTAATATATTGGCCGCGTTGCCCTTTTTGACTCTAACACTGGTCGGCTGTTTAAAAAGTGCTGTGTCAATTACTCCCCAGCTCTCTCCACTCTTAATTACAGGATCCAGTTTTAAATTAAACATGGCCGGAATAGATAAATGATTGGAACTGTATCCACATTTATTTAATTTATCCTGAGTCAAGAATTTTTGCTTCATCTTGTTCTATGCCCTGATCCCCATTAACGAACATAGACGTGTATTCCCACACATGCTATTCTTTTTATTCTAAGATTGTGTTACAGTAAATAGCTACTCGATGAATGGTTCTAACGATGACGAAGTCCTTTATTGCTTTTTTTGAATGTTCAAACCTGTTGGTTCAATATACATATAACGACGTTTATTTATTTCCTAGGCTCGAGCTATGTTTTTTTTCATGCATTTATATGAACTGATTTTTGCTACCGAAAACTTTGAGGCTTTACATATCTTTTGAATGAAAAAAAAAGGCCCTTTATTAATATGTTTAGATCTCATTTTTTACATTGGCAGTTCCGTCTAATTTATACTCTGGATAATGGAATGAAGTTAGGGAATTTCTTCAAATGACTAAAATGATTAGATGATTTATTATCCAAATTAAAGAGTCACCCACGTGTACCCAACAGGGGTAAGGAACCAGAAGTCCTGTGTGGTTAGTGCCATCTTGAGTTGCCTTCACAATTCTTTACACTGTCAGAAATTGTCTTCTATGATTTAGCATTTAGATTAGGGGTTGGGAAATTACATTTCACAAGGACAAATGAGAAACTTGGATTGTCTTGAGGGGCCGAACAAATAGTTCCAACTCTATTCTTATTGTAGTGATTGCAAAACTGTTTTTATAAAAAGATGAAATTAAATCCCGGGGGGGGTTTCTTGGATGTTTTTCTTAGTTTGTCCATTTTGATAAAAGGTGTGAACTATTTTAGTTCCATTCAATCAAATTCAATTAATTAATCCAGGTCATTATTTTTTTTATATATAAATAAACTTAAAGGGCATGTCCACCCCCAAAACTAAAGTTAACCCAGTACTGGCTCCACTGTGTTAAAAAATCCTTACCCTTACATCCCTGCTCCAAATGGTTTCCTTCAGTGCCGTGTCCAAAGTCAGAACTGGAGAGCATGAGTCTGTTTTTTCCTGTATAAAATTTTACGTCCCTGTCTTGCCTCAGAAACGTATTTACCAGCTTGTGATCCTCCCCCAATCATTAGCTGTTTATTCTATCTTTTTTTTCCCAAACAGACCATGCTGTTGGGGGTGGGGCTACTTTATATAATTTTATACTTTTTAGGGTGGCCATACCCTTTAAAAATAAAAAATAAATCAATCCAGCCTAAGAAAATTCAAGTAGTATTCAGATTATTTTGGGTACAAGTCAAGTATTGAGTCTGCGGCCGGTGCCAATAAGGGCCCCTGGACCCTGGGCCTTACTTTCATATAAGGAGAACAACATAAGGGGCATAGTTCATTTGTGTAAAGTAAAGAGTGGCCGAACTTCCCGAACGCTGTAGACATACAAAATACAGAGGTATACAAACAAGGGGAGAATTCAAGACATTATACCGATAGATACAAATTACATTAAATATAACAATTTCATACATCGATTAAGAAGCCTATATATAAATCATATAGAATAAAATGCAAGTGTGCCCCCCTGTGTCTCGTGTGTGTGCCCGGCATTACCTCTTTTTGCCACTTGGTGGTGGCATCTATTCTTTTAGCTGCTGCAGTTTCCCTCCAGGCAGTGGCTTATCTATTTAAAAGATCCGGGGCATTTGCCCTCCCTACCAGTGCACAGCTTGTACAGCAGGGAGAGTCGGGAGATTTAAACTCCTGAAAGTGGAGAGGGTGGCAGACAGAGGGAGAGAGAACATACTGAATCCTCCTTCAGCGCAAGTTGCCCTGAACCTGCTAATGTGCCGCTGATTGCCTCCTTCCCGCCCTCCTACCAGTGCACAGCGGTACAGCAGGGAGGCGGGATTTAAACTCTGCGTGGAGATTGTGGCAGACAGAGGGAGGGAATAACATACTGATCCTCCTTAGCGCAAGTGCCCCGTAACTGCTATGTTGAGATGAATGAACTCCTTCAAGAATAATCCAATGAAAGAGGGAGAGCGGGAGAGTAACTTCTGCCGTGGAAGTGTTTCATACATGGGAGAGAGAGAACATACTGAACCATCCCTTCAATAGAATGATAGGCAGAGATAGATAGATGCAGAGATAATAGATAGATAGATAGCAGAGATAGATAGTAAATAGATAGATAGATGATAGAAGTAGATAGATAGATAGATAGATAGATAGCAGAGATCGATTAGATAGATATAATTAGATAGATATATAGAATAGATAGATCGATAGCAATAGATAGATAGATGAGAGATAGATAGGAAAGATAGATAGACTAGACAGATATATAGATAGATAGATAGATAATAGATAGCCCTCTGTCTGCCACACTCTCCACTTGCAGGAGTTTAAATCTCCCGCTCTCCCTGCTGTGCACTGGTAGGAGGGCGGGAAGGAGGGCAGTCAGCGCACATTAGCAGGTTTGGGGCACTTGCGCTGAAGGGAGGATTCAGTATGTTCTCTCTCTCCCTCTGTCTGCCACACTCTCCACTTGCAGGAGTTTAAATCTCCCGCTCTCCCTGCTGTACACGCTGTGCACTGGTAGGAGGGCGGGAAGGAGGGCAGTCAGCGCACATTAGCAGGTTCGGGGCACTTGCTCTGAAGGGAGGATTCAGTATGTTATCTCTCTCCCTCTGTCTGCCACACTCTCCACTTGCAGGAGTTTAAATCTCCCGCTCTCCCTGCTGTACACGCTGTGCACTGGTAGGAGGGCGGGAAGGAGGGCAGTCAGCGCACATTAGCAGGTTCGGGGCACTTGCGCTATCAAAGCGCTAGCAGGACATTCGGGACACTTAGCAAAAGATCCGGGCATAGATAAGCCACTGCCTGGAGGGAAACTGCAGCAGCCTAAAGAATAGAATGCACACCAAGTGGCAAAAAGAGGTAACTGCAAGGCACACACACAGAGACACAGGGAGGCACACTTGCATTTTATTATATATGATTTATATATAGGCTTTCTTAATCCATGTATGAAATTGTATTTAATTTAATTTGTATCTATCTGTATAATGTCTTGCATTATCCCCTTGTTTGTATACTCTGTATTTTTTAATGTACAGCTTTCGGAAGTTCGGCCACCTTTACTTTACACAAATGAATATGCCCCTTATGTTGTTCTGCCTTATATGCAAGTAAGGCCCAGGGGCCAGGGGCCTATTGGCAGCCGCAGACTCAATACTTGACTTGTACCCCAAAATAATCTTAATACTACTTGATTTTCTTAGGCTGGATAAGTGATTTATTTTTATTAAAGGGTATGTCCACCCTAAAAAGTATAAATTTATATAAAGTAGCCCCCACCCCCAACCGCATGGTCTGTTTGGGAAAAAAAGATAGAATAAACAGCTAATGATTTGGCTGATGGATCACAAGCTGGTAAATACGTTTCTGGAGGCAAGACAGGAAGTAAAAACTTTTATACAGGAAAACAGACTCCTGCTCTCCAGTTTCCTGGACTTTGGACAGGCACTGCAGGAAAACCATTTGGAGCAGGGATGTAAGGTAAGGATTTTTTAACACAGTGGAGCCAGTAGTGGGTTAAATTTTAGTTTTGGGGGTGGACATGCCCTTTAAGTTTATTCTATATATAAAAAAAATCATGACCTGATTAATTAATTGAATTTGATTGAATGGAACTAAAATATTTCACACCTTTTATCAAAAATGGCAACTAAGAAAACATCCAATGAACCAGGGATATTAATTTCATCTTTTTATAAAATACAGTTTTGCAATCACTACAATGAGAATTGAGTTGAACCTATTTGTTCGGCCCCTCAAGACAATCCAAGTTTCTCATTTGTCCCTTGGGAAATGTAATTTCCCACCCCTAATCTAAATGCTAAATCACAGAAGACAATTTCTGACAGTGTAATAGAATTTGTGAAGGCAACTCAAGATGGCACTAACCGCACATGACTTCCTGGTTCCTTACCCCTGTTGGTTACACTGTGGGGCTGACTTTAATTTGGATAAATAAATCATCTAATCATTTTTATTCATTTGAATAAATCCTAACTTCATTCCATTAATCCCAGAGTATAAATTAGACGGACCTGCATGTAAAAAATGAGATCTAAACATATTAATAAAAGGCCCTTTCTATTCAAAGATATGTAAAGCCACCTCAAAGTTTTCTGTAGCAAAATCAGTCATATAAATGCATGAAAAACATAGCTCCGAGCATAGGAAATAAATAAACGTCCGTTATTATGTATATGTGGAACCAAAAGGTTTGAACATTCAAAAAAAATGTAATAAAAGGCCTTCGTCATCTTAGAACCATTCATTCGAGTAGCTATTTACTGTAACACAATTCTTAGAATAAACAGAATAGAATGTGTTGGGAATACACCGTCTATGTTCGTTTAATGGGGATCAGTGCATAGAACAAGATGAAGCAAAATTTCTTGACTTCAGGATAAATTAAATAAATGTGGATACATTTCCAACTCATTATCTCTTCGGCCATGTTGTAATTTAAACCTTGGATCCTGTAATTAAGAGTGGAGAGAGCTGGGGAGTAATTTATCACAGCACTACAGCCGAACCAGTGTTAGAGTCAAACAAAGTGCAAAGCGGCCCATATATTAATGACTTGTTTTGACAACACCACAAATTGCAGAGTTTTGGACAGCCCTGTACTATAACCTTAACCAGACATAAAGTAATGGCTTTGTGCTGCTGTGTGTGGATTAAATATGGCCCTCGTTAGATGCACTCTGTTCCATCATCTTCGACATCTGTTTGGCAGCGCATATTGCAATGGGGACGAGGGTTGCAAACACAAACTCAATAGTTTTCTGGCATCGTCTGTGAATTTACAATGACTGCATCCAGTCGTATTATATGAAAAATTTTTGGACATCCCAAAAGTGTGATAAATCACTTTCAAGATTGTAATTTCTTTTTGAATGCCCCTTGGCCTGGTGTAACTAGTTATTTTAACTCTACTGCTACTTACGGATTCTCCTTAAAAGAAACACTATACTAGACAGTACCTGACTGCTCTCTAGTTCCTCTTCTAGTCAGTTTCCCTGATATAGACAAGCATAAGTTAATGAAGGGGAGGGTAGACTGTGGGAAAAGAGAGCAATTAGTAACTTCACAAGTATAGTGCCTATTTAAAGCCTCTTAAAGGTCAGTTTTAACCAACTATCATTTATGCTTCACCTTTACCCTTCTTGGTACTTCCTTGTTCCCACATTTTCTGTTGCCGAGAATTTTATATGATCTTTCTGGAAGATCTAAAAGTACATTTAGAGGTGTCTGGAAAATTTGTGGATGAATTAAACAGAAATGTGCTCAACAAGGTTTTCATACCAAAAGGAAAACATCTTACCCTGGAAATATGGTAAATATTGAAGGTCCCCTGACACTCCAAGGATTGTGAAGCTTTAGTGGTGCTGTGTCCTCAAAACTGCTTAACCACCAGCAGATGTAAATCAATAGAGACAATATAAAGCGAGGGCCGCACACACTTCGTGAATTTTCGATTTATTGTGACATAGGTTAAGTGCACAACGTTTCGGGGTCTCCCCCTTCCTCAGGTGCATAACTACACAATCGGTGTACTGGTTAAAAGTGTAGGCCCCCCTCCCCTAGGGGTGGGGCAACAACAACTCACACAGTGATAGGTTCATTTGGAACCATGTGATCAACTTTACAATTAATTCCATGAATACAATATATAACAGTGAGTACAATCTGTAACAGTGCTTATTATATTAAATTAGTTAAACGTGATAAATAGTATATATAAAGTGCATTTAAGCTATTTAAAAGTGCATACCCTGGGAATCTACATAGCCTACAGAGCACGGTGGCTCAGTGGTTAGCGCTGATACCTTGCAGCACTGAGGCCCTGAGTTTGATTCCACCCTTGGACACATCTGCAAGGAGTTTGTATGTTCTCCCTGTGCTTGCGTGGGTTTCCTCCAGGCACTCCGGTTTCCCCCATAATCATAAAGACATACTGATAGGTTGTATGTGTACATAAAGTTATTAGATTGTAAGCTCTTCGGGGCAGGGCCTGATGTGAATTTAGTAAATAATTGTAAAGCACTGCGGAATATGTAGCGCTATATAAGAAATAAAATGTATTTTACATACATACATAGAGCTCTGCTGTGTTGTGGCTGGAATGCCTGGTGATCAGAGTTAACAGCAAGTGATTGCCATTCTTGGATTTGTGATTCTTTTTTTTTGTTTGCTGGTTTATTCAGAAACAATAGTAGAAACAGCTTCTTTAGCCAAACATGTCATTCTTATACTTGCATAAGTACTTAACTTCCACAGGGAAAAAGATCAAAAACATATTATGCTGCTCTGCACCCCTCGTAGAATGTTCTGTGCATGTCCTTTGGTGAACTTGCTCAAACACATGAGCTTCCCATTGCCAGTAGTATCTTTAGTAATGTTTCACTTAACAGGTTTCTTGGAAAGAGCATTCCAATTCCAAAGAAAAATACAACATTATCAACCTTGTAAACGAGCAAAGCTTGCTACCATTAACATTATACGAGTGGGCAATGGCATCACACAATTAAATGTTGATAGATTGAAGGTCATTTGGAATTTTCCATCAGTACTGTAGCAGTTCATTATATAGTGAAATATATTCCTTGCAGATTGCAAAATGGTTTATGTTTTCTAGACAATGTTACATACATAAACTGTATAATGTTTAGAGATATTAACAAACAAATGTCAAGAAAAAAACCTCCCAATTCCCTTTCCGCATGACCTGTTACATCAGTCCAAGCCCCCAAAGTGCCCCAAATCCTACCATGTCTGACAAAACTCAAGTCCCTGCTTTCTAAATAGGAATGGCAGCAAAGAAATGACGTCAATGTTTTGTTACATCTAATGTGTGTCTTAGTTCTATTGTCTTTGCTTGTCATGCACTCAGAAAACATTGAGAATACAAATGTGACGATCACATTTCTCTTCTACAAGACACTAAAGGGAAATAGAGCATGGAAGGTGAGCCCCAAGTGCTGACATTTTGTTTCAATGACACTTGGTGATAAGTGAGAGATATTAGGCAGGCACAGTGCCTTTTTTCCTTGAAGTGGGAAAGTGTAAGGATTTGAGCAACCTGTGATGGCAAGACAACTAGGTGCCTTCCATGTTGGGTGGGTCTGAGACTTTGCCCTTTACGAACCATGCTAACAAAACAAAAAGTTTTCTGATAAAATGGACATTTGTAAAAAATAAACTGATTTTGGACGAGCCGGATCTTAACAAGATCCAAACAATTCAATGCTGTTGCAAATGTTTCCCAGCTTATGCATTGCTCGCAGCAGATTAGATTTCTGTCCCTGGGATACCCTACGCTGAAAACACTTGCATTGCCATAGTCTCATTTTTTAATTTTCATGAACTAGCCCATAGATCTGTAGATAATTATATCGCATGTTGCCATGCGGATTCATTGACAGTAATTCTGGCAAAGATTTTATGACAGCAGCAGGAATACGACTGGCACTCTCCAAGGAGTCCTACAGCATAGCAGAGTAAAGAAAAAATTAAAAGAGTCTCGTCAACTTTTCTCAACACATCTGGCACTTAACAACGCTGGCGTCTTCTATAGCAAATTACAAATTTTGTTGCAAACTGGTGCAAATCTGTCTCAGCATAAAACAAGCACTTGGGAGCACTAAAGAGAGTAGGGATTTCGAGATTTGTGTTTAAATTTCCATGTTCAAGAGGTAATAACAAAAACAATGGAGAACCTACTGAATCAGATAAATGAAGCAGTTCTTCTCATTCTTTAATGGAACTACCACTATCAATGTTTGAGGTCTTTGATTGCATCAAAAAAGTTTTGCACAAACCGGAACCAAATTGATCAAAGACCATCTGCTGTGCTGCCGTTAAAACATCTGTAAATCTTTATTGTAGTTTGCCTTACGCGTTTCGGACCCAGCAGATGCACATGCAATAAATATCTATTAATCTGCAGTAACACAATCAGATTATATCTAACTGCAATAAACCAGTTAAAAGCTAACATCTGGTTGTTGCAAATTAATAGCGTTGGCAAACTTTACATTTAACCTCTTGTTGCATCAGCCCCCAATGTGTCCTATGCTGATCAAAAGTAAAGTAGGTTGGAATTCATATACATATAATGTACATATAAAGAAAGAAGTGCAATCTAATGAGGTCTAAGACCAAGCATTTTCATTTCCAGTAACCATAGATGGACCATGGATGGACCATAGATGATGGGACCTACATTTCCACCGAGATCCCTCTCTAAGAGAACAGAAAAGAAAAAAAAATAATAGAAAACTCTTTACAAAAGAACAGTATGGAAGCTGATGACAATTTGTTTGTATTGATCAAAAGTTAAGTCCAATTCCACTCAGTCAGCACAAAGAGAACCTGACAGGTAGAACTAAATTGGACTAACATTTATATTTTTTGCCTCAGCAACAAAATAATTGGCCGAGGTTCCTATTTGGGTTGCTTTTTTTGGCTTGGTATAAAATGATTCTGTGTGTGTGAGGCATTGTTTTACGTATTCATTCTTTGATCTCTGGGAGAGCAGAACACGTGTGCAAACTCCATTTCTAGGAAAGATTCTAGAGATACCGCATGTCATCTCCTGGTTATGAATGTGTTTCTCTGCCAATGAGGAATGCAAGTTACACAAGCTGAGAATGTCAAGGAGGCCTATACATTTAATTTAGTTCATGTCTTTGAGTTTAATCACTTTAGATATCTATAGAACATCACTCTGCTTAATCCACAGATTCTTAGTATTACTGTATACAGAATTTTCTATGTTCAGAAACAAAAAATATTCCCCCAGCTTTTCGATTTGAATAATTAATATCAAACATTGGATAATCAATATCAAAAATTAAATATTTGATACTAAATGCAGAAAAGGATCATATGTTGGAACAAAACACACTCAGGGAGATTCAATAAAAGTTCTTATCGTTTAAAATGGTGTTTATTTTGCCCCAACCAATAAGATCTTATTTAACATTTGAAAGATAACATCTGATTGGTTGGGGCAAAATTAACACCATTTTTAACAATAAGAACTTTTATTGAATAACCCTGACTGTGTCCATGAGATGGTGGTGCGCTGTGTCCAGTAAAAGGTGGTTCACTGTGTCCATGAGAGGGTGGTGCATTGTGTCCAGTAAAAGGTGGTTCACTGTGTCCATGAGATGGTGGTGCACTTTGTCCATGTAATGGTGGTGCACTTTGTCCATGTAATGGTGGTGCACTGTGTCCATTAAAAGGAGGTTCACTATGTCCACTAGATGGTGGTGCTCTGTGTCCATGAGATGATGGTGCACTGTGCCATGAAAAAGGTGGTGCTCTGTGTCCATGAGATGATGGTGCACATTGTCCATTAAAAGGTGGTTCACTGTGTCCATGAGATGGTGGTGCATTGTGTCCAGTAAAAGGTGGTTCACTGTGTCCATGAGATGGTGGTGCACTTTGTCCATGTAATGGTGGTGCACTGTGTCCATTAAAATGTGGTTCACTGAGTCCATGAGATGGTGGTGCATTTTGTCCATGTAATGGTGGTGCACTGTGTCCATTAAAAGGTGGTTCACTGAGTCCATGAGATGGTGGTGCACTGTGTCCATTAAAAGGTGGTTCACTGTGTCTATTAAAAGGTAGTGCACTGAGTCCATAATATGGAATAAGCTAAATTCAAACATATTATATACCCTCCCCATACAGGAACCAACATCATCACCCCACCCCTATTAATCAAAGTCCCTGTTAAATCCATTTAACCCCTAAGTGTCATGCTAAATATCAAATCCAAACTTCACTAGATCCACCAATCACTAAATGGATCTAAAAAAAGCATATAGGAAAATGGAAATGGCTAAAATACACTTTACTTTATGACAAGCTCCAAATAGAGAAAATGATAAAATGTAATCCTTGTTAATCCATTCGGATGGAGACTACCCAGTTGGTGTACCCACCATACCTCCCTTCTTTGAAGGGTAAGAGCCCTATCTCCTCCCCTGTCTGAGACGGGACCCCTCCAACACCCTAAACTTCAATCTTTTTCTGTGTGGGCCCAACTCCATGTTGTTTCGGTACCGGTAACTTTAGCCACTCTAGCTTAACATATTCAATAAGTTTTTCCTCTCATCCCTGCCATGCCCCCTGTCCCTATGTCCCCCCAGCTGGTCTGTGGCAGGCAGAAAGTATGCCAGCCATATATTTTAAGTACAAGCTGCTGAAAGCAGGAGACAAAAAAGTTCAGCACTATCTTCTCAAAGGCTGCACCTAGAGATATGCCCCAGGGTTCATTTAAAGGTATGACTACAGGCCTTTATTTAACCATTCCCTAAAAATGGCAAATTTTGATGATCAATGAAATGTCCCTGACCTGGATTGATTTAGGAACATTACTACTAAATTTACTTTACTTTACTTTTGGTACAAACAAGTTACTGACACCTTGGTTGCTCCCTGGGAAATTGTTCGACTAAAGGAACATCATAGGTTTTTATTGTTCTACAAATTGACTTGAGCATGAGTCATCTATTGGAATGATCACCTGTGTCACAGCAAGAATAAGTTGTTTGTGCCATGAACTAATTAGTTAGGATGACTGATTGAACGCCAATAAAATGTGATGTTTTTCTTTGTGGTAAATTCTCAAGTAAAATAATAGTGCAGCCCTGCATTAAATGAACCCCCCCCCCCCCCCCACGTTATATCCTTCTATTCTTTTCACATGGTGCAATATAACAAATGACAATTCAACACAAAACAACCCGAAAATGCATCAAATCAGTTTATATTGCTGCTCGTAAATGCACAATAGATTGTTAAAATTGAGTGTTTACCTAACCTCTTCGTTTGTTGATTTCCAATATGGTGGTCTGATGGTAGAGAACAGAGAATGAGAACCTTCACAAGCTAGAACAGAGGAGTTTTCACCTGGGAGAACCTGGCAAGTTGCCACACCGGATAAACAGAAGTGTTTGCTCAGTAAACTGCTCTGGGACCCTGAGATGCATCCGGACATTTATAATTGTGTACATTGTTTTCTGAAATAGTGAGACAACGTAACTTACGAGAGATGGTAAATCAGTCACAAGACCACACACAAAGACCTACATCAGAAAACCCATCCCAACAGTGAAAAAGCAGAAACACACGCCCCCCTTTCAATTTTTGGGCAAGGCCCCTGACACCTCCCCATGCAAGGTACTGAAATCAGCTGATGGAACATATGCCTCCTAGGGCCAAATTCAATGGCACAGTGTTGCTTTTTAGCGATACCGCGGCTTTAATGATCGGTTTAAAACATTGTTAATTTCAATCATTTTTAGCGGTTTAACGATCCTAAATACCAACGCGATAGTAGATTTACGATAACGCGATCGTAGATTTACATCCCCATAGCATATCATTGCGGTAGTTTACAGCATGGTATTCTACGACAAACGTTCATTAATTAACAAACGTTTGCCGTAAATATTGGCAGCGGTGTACATTAACGCCCGATGCCGCTAATTGCGATACCTCACTTTATAAGTATGGCCCCTGTTTGGAAACAAACCTGGTTTTATTGGGAACTGACGGTTTTGAAAATCTGCTGATCTGAGCAATAAATATTTTTTGAACCAAAATATTGGATATTAGAGAGTTGAAAATTAGGAACTTAGATTTGGATAATTGATTTGGCAATCAAAACTTAGATGTGGGAAAACTCAACTATTCACTCATCTCTAGTGCTCATAGTAGGCTTGTACAAGGTAAGTACCCAATCTACTATCTATACCTAACATTACTTTATTTCCCCTTTTATTCAACCAATGACCAAAGTTTTTGTGGATTGCAAATCTGCAATCCAAATATAAAATTCCCTAAAGTTCTGATGGTTGAAGCAGCCAGTAATTTGTTTTTAATGACGGTATAATGTACATTACCTCTGGAATAACAGCAGCAGGTGAGATAGAATGAATCTGTACACGGGAAAGTTATTTTTCCAGCTGTCAAGTTGTGTAAAGGGACGGAGTGAAAGTACATTGCCTATTTTGTAACATTCCTCCTCCACATAAACAATCTCTATAGAATACATTTCCTGCCAGAGAAAATTGTTTAAACCATTACCGCTCCTCCAAGTTTGTTTTGCTGGGAAAGCGAATCATGTTCGCGTTAAAACTGTTGTAATTTAGCCTTGGAGGTCACTTTGTATTTTACATCATTACTGTTATATTTACAGATCTCTTTCATTTAACCGACCCTGGGCGTGTAACTGTCTGGGTGTTTGGTTGTGTGCAGGTTATTTTTTAAACATTGCAGTATTTTATGAATAATAATTATGTAGGAACATTGGGACCGATAAGTGCTATAGCAGTTTGATGGACTGTTCCTAGAAAGCAATCTGTTGAAACATTTTGCAGTAGATATTTCTTCTGCCAAACACCCTCATATCCCTTTTCAGCACAATATTCCTTGCCTTGTTTGAGATTTTATATATGAGCTGACAGCTGTGTGCTTAAAAGGAAATGAAATTGAGTGAATTGGGGGAGTCTTATCGACAATGAATAGGTTTTTTTAGGTCCTTCTGATTGGAGGTTCAGCGGGAGACCTTACTGATCGTGCTTTATCATTGGTCCAGTTTGCACCTTTCTGAACGTGTTGAATTAATGGCTTTAAGATTAGCTGTCATTTTCCTTTCTAAGCCTTTTCTATATAAAGATATATCTTTGCAAAATAAGAAAGTTTGGCTCCCCCTGCCCTTGAAGATGGAGATACAAAGGGCTTTATTTAAACCGCAATATCGCAAGTTTGCTATAAATATGCGCCTTTATAAATAGGCCCAAAGTGTGGCAACGTGGCACATGCAACAATAGAATTTGTATAAACCCAATATTGTATGATAATTGGTAACTTTTTATTGGAAAAAACAATTGTCAAACTTTATTATTGTTATGTTATGATTGGCATTGCTGTGTGAATGGCCACCCATTAAGGCAATGTAGATAAGAATGTTAAAATAGATTGTTAGATATCGGGAAAGCCAGAGCAACTGGGAAACTTCATATGTTGTCTTTCTTCACCCTAAAATAAAGTTTGGAGAGTCAGGTAAAAGTTAACAAGAGGACGTAACCTCACATGGATGTATACTGGTTACTTGGTCAGGCAAATCATTATAGTTTTAACCATCACTACAGAAATATCTTTTAACATCAGACAAAATAGCTAGGGCCAGACCCCTCACAATAGTAAGATTAAAGATTTAAAGATTTAAAAATATTTGTCATGAGTCTTTCCTTTTTATCTGCCTATCTTCAGTTGCACAGTATTAAAAACACAAATGACCAAGTCGCGTCGGCCCCTTTATTGATCGTAAAGTAAAAATTAAAGTGTAATGTACAAAGAAACGCCAGGAGCGCACAAGCACACATTAAACCTTCAAAATTTTACAACTCTACAGAAACCAAAGGACATAAAAAGAGAGAGAGGCTATTTTACCCTACGCATTCCGCACTCAAGTACAGTCTGAATAATAAAATGTATAGTAACAACAGGGAACTGGAAATAGCCATATATTTTGTAACTTCCAATCCATAGGCCCACAGACAATTTAGAAATATTCCCATTTGCTGCAAATAGACTGAATAACAGCTCTGCAAAGTAAGTCCTGCAACCCATATAAGGTTTGTCAAGCCGGCCAATTATAATCGACAGTTTGATATCATTATATTTTGTCCTATAGATCTAGTTTGGTTGTTGTGCCTAAAGCTTCAGACAGACTTGGGCTTGTCCCACAACACACAAATGTGTTCCAAATAGCGTTTTGGTCACTTTGTTTAGTGTATGAGCTCTGGGTCAGCCTTATTGCTGAACGAATGGCCATTTATTCACAAGCAACCACATACACAATGCACGCACTAGTGATGTCGGCTGATATGGTATACGGATGTTGGGAAGACACTAGTATCAGTACATATGTATATAGGGAGGTACACTCCAAAAAAGCTTCAAATAATTATTTATTCAAGTGTAGAGATGCTGAACGTTTGAAATTTCAGTCTGTTTTTGAACTTTCGAACTATATGAAAAGTTAAAGTTAAAGTCAGTGTAGGTATAATAGACATTTTACTGCGGATTAGAGAATTCGATATTTATTCGCGTATTGGTATAATAGACATTTTACTCGCGGATTCGAGAATTCATATTTACCTCGTGTATAGGTATATAACATTTTACTTCGGATTAGAGAATTCGATATATATTCGCATATTGGTATAATAGACATTTTACCGCTGCGTATTCGATATAGTATAATATAGTATAGTATTTGAGGTTGAATAAAGACATACGTCCATCCAGTTCAATCCTCTAGCAATATCCTCATTTCCCGCCTAACTGTTGATCCAGAGGAAGGCAAAAAAACCCACCAAATTTATGAAGGAGGAAAAATTTCCTTCCTGACTCAAGTGGCAATCGGAAATTTCCCTGGATCAACTCTACTTTATGTATCAATACCAGTAACTTGCAACATTCCTTGTTTGCAGAAACCTCATCCAGCTTTTTTTTTAAACTGACCAATGAACCTGCCATCACAACGTCCACTGGAAGCCAGTTCCCTAGCTTTACGTTCTCACAGTGAAAAACCCTTTCCGAGCTTGAAGCCTAAACCTTTTTCTTCAAGTCTTAAGGGATGTCCTCGTGTCCTTTGACTATTATATTGGTAAACAATGCATCAGATAGTTTATTGTATGGCCCGTTAATGTATTTATACACAGTATCATATCCCCACGCAAGCGCCTTTTCTCCAGCGTACCATAATTGTAACTTTTCCAGTCTCTCTTCATATTCAAGCTCCCAATCCTCTTATTAATTTAGTTGCCCTTCTCTGAACCTTTCATTTCAAATGTCCTTTTTGTACACAGGATTCCCAAATTGCACTGCATATTCCAATGAGGCCTTACCAACCTTTGTATAGAGGGAGAATTACATTTTCCTCCTGAATCCATACCTCTCTTTATACAAGACAATACCATGCTGGCTCGGCTGTTGCCCTGGCACTCTGCTTGCTACCTTTAAGTTTGTTATCCACCAAAACTCCAAGATCCCTTTCCAACAGGGATTCACTTAACACAGCCATTTATAGTATAAGCAGCACAAGGTTTTTAAGTCCAAAATGCATCACCTTAATTTATCAACATTGAATTTCATCTGCCACTTAGCAGCCCAATGTGACAATTATCTAGATCCCCTGCAACGATTGCACATCCTCTGAAGTTTTTAATGTCGCAACGTTTTGTGTCATCAGCAACACAGAAACCTGCTGACAATACCCACTTCCAAATCATTATAATAGATTAATATAAGCGGCCCCAACACAGAACCCTGTTGGCACCCCACTTAGCACTTTAGTCCATGATGAAGCCCCCTTTACAACTACTCTCTGCATCCTATTCATTAACCAATTTCTATCCATGTACAAATGTGACTCCCCAGACCAACAGACCTTAGCTATTCATTAGTCGCCTATGGGGGACTGTATCAAAAGCCTTTGCAAAATCCAAGTAAACTACATCTACTGCTATACCAGAGTCTAAATTCTACTTACTTCCTCATAAAGCCAAGCAAGTTAGTTTGACAAGATCTATTCCTCCTAAATCCATGCTGGTTCACTATAATGTCAGTCCTTGAAACATACTCTAGAACATGTTCCCTTATTAAACTTTCCAGGATCTTCCCCACCACTGTTTACTACAGGCCTGTAATTACCCCCGGCTGTGAACGACTACCCTTTTTGAATATTGTTTCTCTATAAAAATACAACAAGCCTGAGGCACTGACACAAAATATTACTAGGCATGTCCAATGCAGGCATTGCTATAGCCAATCTGCATATCAACCACTAGTTTCCAATCTTCTGTTCCCTCTTTAGATACGCTACCTGGTTGGGGTTCAGGGTCTGTTCATTTAATAGGAGATGAAAGGTTTAAAATAAGTAAACAAATGTACAAAAAGTGCGTGCAAAAAACCTTAATACTCAGGTATATACGGTAATTTCTCCAGTCCAACCAAATAACCTAAGCAAAACATCATCTACTTGCAACCTCTAACCTCATTACAAAGGCAAGACCTGGTAACATGACTGTTTTGATAAAACTGAGCTTCTCTGAGCTTTTTTAGAGTGTCTCATAACAACACACCCCTAAAATCTGATTGGTCTAGAACAAATCTTAACTCTTATTGGCTCTTGTATATTGACCAATCCTATGTTAGAGTGTGCCAATTTGACAGTATTACAGCCAAGACCTTTTGTAAGGCCTAGTTTTGTTTTAGCAACAAAGCTACCAGTTTGTTATTGAATGCAAGCATGGTGACTGTTAGATGTTTGTGTGTCCAACTGAGCAATCTGACATTTTATGGCTCTTAGGGACCAGATGAGTGTGGGAGAAATAGGATAAAATTTGTTTCCATGGAAAAACTCATTTTCCCAGGAAAAAAACTGAGCATTAACAATTGGGTTAGCCTAGAGGTGGCTACCAATTGGTTAAAAATATGTTTGGCCTAAAACAATCACAGTAGGTGATGGGCCTGCTGGGAGATCAGAACGCTTGAAGGTCGGGGGACCTCCTGTGCTGGAATGTAAAAGCGTCAGGGAGGCTTTGGAAATTATGGCTTGGAATTTGGGAGCATTCAAGAAAGTGGAAAAGCGTTGAGATTCGGTACTGTTATTATTATTGTAACAATAAATATGGCCAATTGCCTTTCCCTCGGAATAGTGTAAAGTCAGTAATTAAAAAGGAGGGTGAGAAGGCATCCGTGCCCAGCTTAGCCTACACCGTCAAGGTATTTACTATACCAGACACCTCCTTTTCTCACAATTTCTGCACTTATAGGCCTCCTTTAAACACTAAGTAGAATTATATTTAAATATAATGTACAGCCATAAAAAGGTTAATATTATTCAATGAGGTAGATATAGTAAGAGTCTTACAAGAAACAAATTCCCCAGAGCCCAAACAGAGTAGATTGACAGGGAGCTCCTGCATGGAAACTTCCAAATTAAGTGCTAGGCCCCCGATGAGTTGAGGACTTGTTCTAATCTCTTCCAACCCTGGGAAAGCCTGAGGGATTTTCCATAGATTTTCTCCTAATATGCAGGAGAGTTTTATCTAAACGCTGCATTGATAGGTATATGTCTACCACAGCAAAAGGCATTACCACCAGGTTGACTGATTCGTATCTTCTTTGCAGACAAAGCATAAAAAAAAGTATCCTATTTATTTTCTTATATACAGTAGTGCTAAACAAGCTATTTTAATTATATATAGCATTTTTATAATTAGTTCATCGATTTATACTTGCACCGAAGCGCTTACACCTCTAAATACAAACCCTGAACCACATTGCCTTATTCCCCTCCCACCCCTGCTTTATGCCCTGCCCATTCACCTGCAGGCCACTAAATAAACCAGTGGGGACTGTGTTGGCACACCTTCTTAAGGTGAAACTGGAGCCAAGGATGGATTCAAATAAACTTGTTCAGCAGTGCTAACCAATAACTGTCCAATGCTCCTTATTTAATTTGTTCTAATATGTAAAATAGCAATTGTCAGCAAAAGCTTAGACACCCAGATAATTGAGGACATTTTTTTTTATTCAGTTAGTCTCAAATAGATGTCAATAATCATATCTCTGCAATTTACCTGCCCATATTTCACCCTCCCACTTTGGCTTTAACACCAACCCCTCTACCAATAAAAGTACTCAGTGTGAGGACCTAAACTGCTAGGCACTTACCCCTCTGCACTCTGGTCCAGCTCCACCCTCCACACAGATTTTTGGACCTGGCCAATGGAAGAACACTTCTTGCACAGTGGTTCCTCCCGTTGATCAGGCCCCAGAAATGGATTGGCACTAGGATGATTGTGAGAGGATCGTTGATGATTAAAGGTAAGGATGACAACACCTTCCGGCATTCCATGACATTTAACATGATTCTGGAGAAACAGCCTACCTATTCTGTTTTGCAACTGACATCATTTGCAAATAATGAGCCAGGGGGTCCATCTGAAAAGTTGAAGATAAAAAAACCACCAGCGCTCAATAGTAGCTAGTGTAGTAGGTAGACGAACGTCGAATCTATATATTATCTCATTAGCATTTGGCCACCTTAAGCCTAGGTGGGACCTACTGTGAAAGTTTTAATGGAAGGGATGAGCAACTAGAATTAGTTGCCAAGCACATTGGGAAAGATGATAAATAGGCGCCAAACGGAGTAAAAGCATTATATAATGTATAATGCTAAATGCACCCATATTATAATAAAAACGATTTTCAGGAAAACCTTACCGTATATGCTCGAGTATAAATATCCCGATATAAACTGAGGTACTTACTTTTAAATTATGATAAACTAGGAAAACTGCTTGACGGAGTGTAAACCGAGGGTTGACTTTCTCCATTAGGAAGCCCCCAAAGTTCCACAGACAGTCCTATAGAAGTCCAATACCAGCCCCATAGATAGTTCCACAGACTTACAATAGAAGTCCAAACACAACCATAGATTTCCAACAGACAGTCCATAAAGTCCATAACACAGCCCCATAATAGTTCCACAACAGTCCTATAGAAAGTCCATACACAGCCCATAGATAGTTCCACAGACAGTCCCATAGAAAGTCCAATACAACAGCCCCATAGATAGTTCCACAGACAGTCCATAGAAAGTCCAATACACAGCCCCATAGATAGTTCCACAACAGTCCTATGAAAGTCCAATACACAGCCCCATAAAGTTCCACAGACAGTCCCCATAAGAAGTCCATACACAGCCCATAGATATTCCACAGACATACAAGAAAGTCCAATACACAGCCTCATAGAAGTTCAACAGCATTCCCATAGAAAGTCCAATACACAGCCCCATATTAGTTCCAACAGACCGTCCCATAGAAGTCCAATACACAGTCCCATAGAATATTTCCACAGACATTCAATAGAAAGTCCCAATACACACGCCCCATAGATAGTTCCACAGACAGTCCCATAGAAAGTCCAATACACCTCCCCATATAGTTCCAAGACAGTCCTATAGAAAGTCCATACACGCCCCATAGAAGTTCTACAACATCCATAGAAAGTCCCATGACACCCCATAGATATTTCCACATACAGTCCCATAGAAAGTCCAATACACAGCCCCTAGATTCCACGACAGTCCTATAAAATCCACACACACCCATAGATAGTTCCACAGACAGTTCCAAAGAAATCCATACACTGCCCCATAGAAAGTCCAATACACAGCCTCATAGAAAGTTCAATACACAGCCCCATAGAAAGTCCCATACACAGCCCCATAGATAGTTTTGATAAAGAGTCCCATAGAAAGTCCAATACACAGCCCCATTGATAGTTCTACAGTGTCGGATGGACTGTTGGGGCCCACCTGGATGAGTTTAGGGGCCCACCTTAACATTTCATAACTTTATTATCACTCATTTCCATATCTATCTCACTCCTACTGGCTCATATTGTTTATTATAATACATTCCTTACTGTCCCTTGGCTCTGTATTTAATTTCTTCAGTGACTGGGCTGGGGCCCACCAGGGGATTCCCTGGAACCCTGTGGGCCAGTCCAAACATTGGTTCCACAGAACAGCCCCATAGAAAAGTCCAATACACAGCCCCATAGAAAGTCCCATACACAGCCCTAGAAAGTCCATACACAGCCCCATAGAAAGTCCCATACACAGCACCATAGAAAGTCCCAAGATAGTCCATACACAGCCCCCTAGAAAGTCCCATAGATAGTCCCATACAAGCCCATAGAAAGTCCCATACCGGCCCCATTGAAAGTCCAATACACAGACCCATAAGAAGTCCCATACACAGCCACATACACAGACCCATAGAAAGTCCCATACGCCCAGATCCATACACCCCATAAAATCCCATAAGCAGCCCCATAGAAGCCCATACACACCACACAGACCCATAGAAAGTCCCATACGCAAGCCCTATAGAAATTCCCATACACAGCCCCATGGAAAGTACAATACACAGACCCATAGAAAGTCCCATACCAGCCCCATAGAATGTCCCACAAGCCCATAGAAAGTCCCATACACAGCCCATAGAAAGTGCCCATACACAGCCACATACACAGCCCTAGAAAGTCCCATACGCAGCCCATAGAAATTCCCATAACAGCCCCATAGAAGCCCCATGACACAGCCCCATGAAAGTCCAATACACAGCCCCATAGAAAGTCCCATACACAGCCCCATAGAAAGTCCCATACACAGCCCTTAGAAATCCCCATACCAGCACATACACAGACCCATAGAAAGTCCCATACCAGCCCCATGAAAGTCCATACACACCCAGGCCAATACACAGCCCGCATAGAAAGTCCCATACACAGCCCCATAGAAAGTCCCATACACCAGCCCTATAGAAAGTTCCATACACAGCCACATACCAGACCCATAGAAAGTCCCATATGCAGGCCCATAGAATTCCCTAACAGCCCCATAGAAGCCATACACAGCCCCATAGAAAGTCCCATACACAAGCCCATAAAGTCCCATACACAGCCCCATGGAAAGTCCAATACACAGCCCCATAGAAATCCCATACACAGTCCCCTATAAAGTCCCATAACACGCCCCATAGAAAGTCCCATGCACAGCCCCCATGGAAAGTCCCATACACAGCCCCATAGAAAGTCCATACACAGCCCCATGGAAAGTCCCATACACGCCCCCATAGAAAGTCTCATGCACAGCCCCATAGATCCTAAGTCCCATAGAAAGTCCCATACACAGCCCATGGAAAGTCCAATACACAGCCCCATAGAAAGTCCCATACACAGCCCCATAGAAAGTCCCAAACACAGCCCCATGAAAGTCCCATACACCCCCATAGAAAGTCCATACACGGAAAGTCCCTACATGGAAAGTCCCATACACATCCCATGGAATCTCCATGACAGCCCCATAGAAAGTCCCCTGCACAGCCCATAGAAGTCCTACTACCCCAAGAATCCCATGCACAGCCCCATAGAAAGTCCCTGCACAGCCCCATAGAAACCCCATGCACAGCCCCTAGAAGTCCATCACACCCCATAGAAAGTCCCTGCACAGCCCCTAGAAAGTCCCATACCAGCCATGGAAAGTCCAATACACAGCCCCATAGAAAGTCCCATACACAGCCCCATAGAAAGTCCCAAACACAGCCCCATGGAAAGTCCCATACACAGCCCCATAAAAAGTCCCATACACAGCCCCATGGAAAGTCCCATACACAGCCCCATGGAAAGTCCCATGCACAGCCCCATAGAAAGTCCCATACACAGCCCCATAGAAAGTCCCATGCACAGCCCCATAGAAAGTCCCATAAGCCCCCGAAAGTCCCATACACAGCCCCATAGAAAGTCCCATATACACAACCCATAGAAAGTCCCTAAACGCCCATAAAGTCCCATCAAGTCCCCATACAAGTCCCATACCAGCCCCATAGAAAGTCCAATACCCAGCCCCATAGAAAGTCTCATACACAGCGCCATACACAGGTGTGACTGCATACCATTCTGTGCGTCGAATCTATCTATTATTACATCAGCATTGGCCATTAAGCCTAAGTGAGGACCTAGAATTTTTCTGGAAGGGATGAGCAACTAGAAATAGTTCTAACACATTGGAAAGAGATAAATAGGCACTGAAATGTAGTAAACCATTTCTATAATGTATATCGCTGACCATTTATAAATAACACCTACCAAGATCCACATATTTTAAACAAGAAGAAACACTGAGCTGTCACCTTGTTAAGGAGACTGGAAAATGTACAGGCCCCTGGGATATACCAATACACTTGATAAACACATTAGTATAATATTTATACACTTAGCCTGCTTTTATTTCTGGCCAACTGAGGTGGTTGGGTTTATCTTGCAGAGAACAAGAATTAAAACAATAAATAAAGTCTATGCTTTTGTATCATTCTTATGAATTGCATCCTCTGACAGTAAAAGTCACCGCTGAATTGTCCCCTAAGTCCGCCATCTTGGCACGTGAGTATCATTGACATACAGACAAGACCATGTAGCTGCTTTTAAATAGGATCCTACCTACTGTAATGTTTCATTTTAAAGGATAATGTTGTCAGTCTCTTACTGTAATATTGTGAGTCACTAAGGTAAATTCTATAGGTGTTGTCATTGGGCTCCTCTTTACTCAATGTGTATGTGTGATTCCTCTATCACAGATTAACAGTCTATACTGATAACCCCAATATTGAAACAACACAATACACTTCCACCTTTCTCCTGGGTTCCCTATCCAAGGACCTATACAATGTAACCCTCCTGCTGAGTAAAAACTGATGTATCACCTATTCCAGTCCATTTCTCCTTCTAGGGCCACAATAGTAGGAGGGCTAGAAATTTGAATGCCAAGATCATTATTATTATTATTGTGGGGTTTATATAGCGCCAACATATTCTGTAGTGCTTTACAATTCCATGTATTCATTCACATCAGGCCCTGCCCCGAACAGCTTACAATCTAAGCACATTTATTGACACATACAAACAACTCAGTATGTCTTTATGTGGTTGGAGAAACCGGAGTGTTGGAGAAACCCACGGAAGCACGCGGAGAACATACAAACTCATCGGCGGTTGTCCAAAGGAGGAATTGAACTGTCAGGCACTGCACCGTGCTTCCTCCCAACGGAGCCACTGTACTGCCCCCCACTGTGCCACTGGCGCACTTTGATGATGTTATGCGCTCTTTTTCCTTAAAAAAAACCCTTCTACAACATAAAACTGCTTTTCGGAAGCATGTGGCGTTCGGCACTCTTTAATGACATTATTACAACAGCATACTTGTGGACAGTTACTGTGTTTTCAGTGTGATATGTTTACATTCTCTTTATTTCAAACCTTTTCAAACCTGCACATAACATCCCACGATTAATTTAGTAATTAAAGAAAATTCTTAAATGCACATTTACATACAACCCTGAGTGACCTGCACATGTATGGTACATTAATTGCCAATTAGACAGGCAGCATCGGATTTTATATTGCGCTGTTTGGGAACCATACCCATCACATTGTCTCAGAGAACCATGATCGACAGCAAGGATCTGCATTAGTGACTAATTACCAATCTGGCACCGGGTTTTATCACGTCCATGTCTGACAACATTTTTTATTACTGGAAGAATTTTATGGGGAAAAAATTAAGCCGCAGTAAAGAAAACAAACAAACAAACAAACCTTTTGTAATGTTAAATCATTACAAAAAACGCGGGCCCAAAAAATCTTATGCTTAAAGGGCAACTATGGTCTCCAAACAGTAAGGGTTAAATGAAGCCTGTAGTATTTCCTTATATGAGCCGAAAATCACATCTCTAGCTTCACCCTGTGAGAAATGATATTGGGGTGAATGTTCAAACTTCCTGCTTCCAGTAGGTTAAGTGACATCACCTGACCTCTGCTAGCCCCTCTGCCCCAGGGGAGAAGCATGCTGAGTTAAGACTTTGCTGGTAAAATCAGAAGTATCTGGGGGGGGGGGGGGTTGACAGTTGAGAAGGGGAGCCTATTAATGTAGACTGGCTGGTCACATGACTCAAGCTGGTCACATGGCTAAAAAACAGGAAGTGTTCAAACCGGAACACAATTTTTATCTAGAGATGTGATTAGGTTTTATTTTGAAGGTGTGATGGAAGGGTTTTTATATCATTCTTACTAGTTTGGAAGAATTGGAGACCACAGTTACCCTTTAAGTCACACTAATGCATTTTTAAAAGGGTTAACACTGCTTTAGCACAGGAATGGACTAATGCGAAACCATGCAGCCCCCGCAAAGCAAGGAAGAGCAGATCTTCGTAAATTCTCTTCTTTGACTAGTAAAAAACTGAACTTTGTTCACAAAATTTCACCATAAGAAATGTCATCACAAACTCTGAATAACTTTCTTGGGAAATTCTGTGACAATATTTTTGTCATCAAAATTTTATCATCAGAAATGCCATTTGGGGAAGAATTTTGGTTTAATTAAAAATTTAGACGGTACATTTTAATGGCGAAAATTTGGCACCAAAATTTGTAATTTCTCTAGAAACCCGGTCTATACTTTGCCTCTCTCCTCCATGTTCTGTGCAGAGCCGGAAGCCGCGTCTGTGATTGGCTGGCGGTCTGGCCCCCTGCTTGCAGTTTTATGCAAGCAGAGGGCCGTGACAGAACATCGGAGGAGGAGAGGCAATGTAAGTATAGATCGGGGGGTTTTTAGAGAAATTCTATGACTTTGGGGGTGAGGGAGGGAAAAATTACAGAACTGACTACTACAGAAAATTTCTGAATAGAGGTGGACATGCCCTTTAAATTGTCAATTGTCTTGAAATTGAGCCTTGCAGTCAGTTACTAGGAATCTTAAACATATAAAGTAGAAAGGTGCCCAAACCTTCTTATGACAATTTTTAAATATGAGTTTAAATGTCCATTTAAACTCAGAAGTTGCATGATGGAATCAGAACAACTGAGTATGTCTGTACCCATCGGGAGATGGTAAATGTAATGTAATGAAGTCTCTGGAGGGCTTCTTTGCTGACTGCAATTATTGCTTTATTCATCAGTCGCACTTGCTATTTGCAGCAGCCAATCAGATGTTTTTTACTGGATCCTTGCAGGTAGATAAATCTTATTGGTTGCTGCAGATTATTACATGACAAAGTTTTGCACCTTTTATTGCATCAGGCTCAAGTCCAAGATGTTATTAGATGCCTTTGTAGAGCCCACTTTGCATATTACAGCATTTTGCCTCCAAACTTCCTGTTATTAACAAGGTGGCTTGACTTCACCCAATTTACCCACAATGCTGCATGTGTTATGGGCTAGCCACTTACCTGTCTGAATGGCAGGCTCATACTTGTGTGAAACGCTGTCATAATTAGAATTGGTATTATATAACTCAGCATAGCAGGGACTGGAAACCCTGTTTATTTTGTGGGTAATAGGAAGTAGTTTCAGCAGCACTAGCAAGAGGTCTGTCAGTGTATGCCAGATTGTCTATTTTCAGTCTGTGTCCATGAGATGATGGTGCACTTTGTCCATTAAAAGGTGGTTCACTGTGTCCATGAGATGGTGGTGCACTTTGTCCATGTAATGGTGGTGCACTGTGTCCATTAAAAGTGGTTCACTGAGTCCATGAGATGGTGGTGCATTTTGTCCATGTAATGGTGGTGCACTGTGTCCATTAAAAGGTGGTTCAGTGCAACACCTCATTAACATGACAAAATGCACCACATCTCATGGACCTCAGTGAACACATTTTAATGGACACAGTGCACCACCATTACATGGACAAAGTGCACCACCATCTCATGGACACAGTGAACCACCTTTTAATGGACAAAGTGCACCATCATCTCATGGACACAGTGAACCACCTTTTAATGGACACAGTGCACCACCATTACATGGACAAAGTGCACCACCATCTCATGGACACAGTGAACCACCTTTTAATGGACAAAGTGCACCATCATCTCATGGACACAGAGCACCACCATCTAGTGGACATAGTGAACCTCCTTTTAATGGACACAGTGCACCACCATTACATGGACAAAGTGCACCACCATCTCATGGACACAGTGAACCACCTTTTACTGGACACAATGCACCACCATCTCATGGACACAGTGAACCACCTTTTAATGGACAATGTGCACCATCATCTCATGGACACAGAGCACCACCATCTAGTGGACATAGTGAACCTCCTTTTAATGGACACAGTGCACCACCATTACATGGACAAAGTGCACCACCATTACATGGACAAAGTGCACCACCATCTCATGGCACAGTGAACCACCTTTTCTGGACACAATGCACTACCCTCTCATGGACACAGTGAACCACCTTTTACTGACACAGCGCACCACCATCTCATGGACAAAGTCAGGTTATTCAATAAAAGTTCTTATTGTTAAAATGGTGTTAATTTTGCCCCAACCATCAGATGTTATCTTTCAAATGTTAATAAAGATCTTATTGGTTGGGGCAAAATAAACACCATTTTAAACGATAAGAACTTTTATTGAATCTCCCTGAGTGTGTTTTGTTCCAACATATGATCCTTTTCTGCATTTAGTATCAAATATTTAATTTTGATATGATTATCCAATGTTTGATATTAATTATTCAATCGAAAAGCTGGGGGATATTTTTTGTTTCTGAACATAGAAAATTCTGTTATACAGTAATACTAAGAATCTGTGGATTAAGCAGAGTGATGTTCTATAGATATCAAAGTGATTAAACTCAAAGACATGAACTAAATTAAATGTATAGGCCTCCTTGACATTCTCAGCTTGTGTAACTTGCATTCCTCATTGGCAGAGAAACACATTCATAACCAGGAATGACATGCGGTATCTCTAGAATCTTTCCTAGAATGAGTTTGCACACGTGTTCTGCTCTCCCAGAGATCAAAGAATATATACGTAAAACAATGCCTCACACACACAGAATCATTTTATACCAAGCCAAAAAAGCAACCCAAGAGGAACCTCGGCCATTTATTTGTTGCTGAGGCAAAAATATAAATGTTAGTCCAATTTAGTTTCTACCTGTCAGGTTCTCTTTGTGCTGACTGAGTGGAATTGGACTTAACTTTTGATCAATACAAACAAATTGTCATCAGCTTCCATACTGTTCTTTTGTAAAGAGTTTTCTATTATTTTTTTTTTCTTTCTGTTCTCTTAGAGAGGATCTCGGTGATGTAGGTCCCATCATCTATGGTCCATCCATGGTCCATCTATGGTTACTGGAATGAAAATGCTGGTCTAGACCTCATTAGATTGCACTTCTTTCTTTTATGTACATTATATGTATATGAATTCCAACCTACTTTACTTTTGATCAGCATAGGACACATTGGGGGCTGATGCAACACAGAGGTTAAATGTAAGTTTGCCAACGCTATTAATTTGCACAAACCAGATGTTAGCTTTTAACTGGTTTATTGCAGTTAGATATAATCTGATTGTGTTACTGCGATTAATAGATATTTATTGCATGTGCATCTGCTGGGTCCGAAACGCGTAAGGCAAACTACAATAAAGATTTACAGATGTTTTAACGGCAGCACAGCAGATGGTCTTTGATCAATTTGGTTCCTTTGTGCAAAACTTTTTTGATGCAATCAAAGACCTCAAACATTGATAGTGGTAGTTCCATTAAAGAATGAGAAGAACTGCTTCATTTATCTGATTCAGTAGGTTCTCCATTGTTTTTTGTTATTACCTCTGAACTGGAAATTTAAACACAAATCTCGAATCCCTACTCTCTTTAGTGCTCCCAAGTGCTTGTTTTATGCTGAGACAGATTTGCACCAGTTTGCAACAAAATTTGTAATTTGCTATAGAAGGCCAGCGTTGTTAAGTGCCAGATGTGTTGAGAAAAGTTGACGAACTCTTTTAATTTTTTCTTTACTCTGCTATGCTGTAGGACTCCTTGGAGAGTGCCAGTCGTATTCCTGCTGCTGTCATAAAATCTTCTGCCAGAATTACTGTCAATGAATCCCCATGGCAACATGCGATATATAATCTACAGAATCTATGGGCTAGTTCATGAAAATTAAAAAATGAGACTATGGCAATGCAAGTGTTTTCAGCGTAGGGTATCCAGGGACAGAAATCTAATCTGCTGCGAGCAATGCATAAGCTGGGAAACATTTGCAACACATTGAATTGTTTGGATCTTGTTAAATCCGGCTCGTCCAAAATCAGTTTATTTTTTACAAATGTCCATTTTATCAGAAAACTTTTTGTTTTGTTAGCATGGTTGTAAAGGGCAAAGTCTCAGACCCACCCAACATGGAAGGCACCTAGTTGTCTTGCCATCACGGTTGCTCAAATCCTTACACTTTCCCACTTCAAAGGAAAAAAGGCACTGTGCCTGCCTATATCTCTCACTTATCACCAAGTGTCATTGAAACAAAATGTCAGCACTTGGGGCTCACCTTCCATGCTCTATTTCCCTTTAGTGTCTTGTAGAAGAAATGTGATCGTCAATTTGTATTCTCAATGTTTTCTGAGTGCTGACAAGCAAAGACAATAGACTAAGACACACATTAGATGTAACAAAACATTGACGTCATTTCTTTGCTGCCATTCCTATTTAGAAGCAGGATTTGATTTTTGTCAGACATGGTAGGATTTGGGGCACTTTGGGGGCTTGGACTGATGTACAGGTCATCGGAAGGGAATTGGGAGGTTTTTTTCTTGACATTTGTTTGTTAATATCTCTAAACATTATACAGTTTTATGTATGTAACATTGTCTAGAAACATAAACCATTTTGCAATCTGCAAGGAATAATTTCACTATATAATGAACTGCTACATACTGATGGAAATTCCAAATGACCTTCAATCTATCAACATTTAATTGTGTGATGCCATTGCCCACTCGTATAATGTTAATGGTAGCAAGCTTTGCTCGTTTACAAGTTTGATAATGTTGTATTTTCTTTGGAATTGGAATGCTCTTTCCAAGAAACCTGTTAAGTGAAACATTACTAAAGATACTACTGGCAATGGGAAACTCATGTGTTTGAGCAAGTTCACCAAAGGACTGCACAGAACATTCTACGAGGGGTGCAGAGCACATAATATGTTTTTGATCTTTTTCCCTGTGGAGTTAAGTACTTATGCAAGTTATAGATTCATGTTTGGCTAAAGAAGCTGTTTCTACTATTGTTTCTGAATAAACCAGCAAACAAAAAAAAGAATCACAAATCCAGAATGGCAATCACTTGCTGTTAACTCTGATCACCAGGCATTCGCCACAACACAGCAGAGCTCTATGTATGTATGTAAAAATACATTTATTTCTATAAGCGCTACATATTCCGCAGTGCTTTACATTATTTACTAAATTCACATCAGGCCCTGCCCCGAAGAGCTTACATCTAATAACTTTATGTACACATACAACCTATCAGTATGTCTTTTGATTATGGGGAAACCGGAGTGCCTGGAGAAAACCCACGCAACACAGGGAGAACATAACACCCTTGCAGATGTTGTCCAGGGGGGAATCAAACTCAGGGCCTCAGTGCTGCAGGTATCAGCGCTAACAACTGAGCCACCGTGCTCTTTAGGCTATGTAGTTCCCAGGGGTAATGCACTTTGTGTCCATTAAAAGGTGGTTCACTGAGTCCATGAGATGGTGGTGCACTGTGTCCATTAAAAGGTGGTTCACTGTGTCTATTAAAAGGTAGTGCACTGAGTCCATAATATGGAATAAGCTAAATTCAAACATATTATATACCCTCCCCATACAGGAACCAACATCATCACCCCACCCCTATTAATCAAAGTCCCCGTTAAATCCATTTAACCCCTAAGTGTCATGCTAAATATCAAATCCAAACTTCACTAGATCCACCAATCAACTAAATGGATCTAAAAGAAAAGCATATAGGAAAATGGAAATGGCTAAAATACACTTTACTTTATGACAAGCTCCAAATAGAGAAAATGATAAAGATTGTAATCCTTGTTAAATCCATTCGGATGGAGACTACCCAGTTGGTGTACCCACCATACCTCCCTTCTTTGAAGGGTAAGAGCCCTATCTCCTCCCCTGTCTGAGACAGGGACCGCCTCCAACACCCTAAACTTCAGATCTTTTTCTGTGTGGCCCAACTCCATGTAATGTTTCTGGACCGGTAACTTTAGCCACTCTTAGCTTAACATAATTCAATAAGTTTTTCCTCTCATCCCTGCCATGCCCTCCTGTCCCTATGGTCCCCCCAGGCTGGGTCTGTGCAGGCAGAAAGTATGCCAGCCATATATTTTAAGTACAAGCTGCTGAAAGCAGGGAGACAAAAAAGTTCAGCACTATAGCTTCTCAAAGGCTGCACCTAGAGATATGCCCCATGGTTCATTTTAAAGGTATGACTACAGGCCTTTATTTAACCATTCCCTTTAAAATGGCAAAATTTTGATGATCAATGGAAATGTCCCTGACCTGGAATTGATTTAGGAACATTACTACTAAATTTACTTTACTTTACTTTTGGTACAAACAAGTCTTACTGACACCTTGGTTGCTCCCTGGGAAATTGTTCGACTAAAGGAACATCATGAGGTTTTTATTGTTCTACAAATTGACTTGAGCATGAGTCATCTATTGGAATGATCACCTGTGTCACAGCAAGAATAAGTTGTTTGTGCCATGAACTAAATTAGTTAGGATGACTGATTGAACGTCCAATAAAATGTGATGTTTTTTCTTTGTGAGTAAATTCTCAAGTAAAATAAAAGTGCAGCCCTGCATTAAATGAACCCCCCCCCCACGTTATATCCTTCTATTCTTTTCACATGGTGCATATAAACAAATGACAATTCAACACAAAAACAACCCGAAAATGCATCAAATCAGTTTATATTGCTGCTCGTAAATGCACAATAGATTGTTAAAATTGAGTGTGTACCTAACCTCTTCGTTTGTTGATTTCCAATATGGTGGTCTGATGGTAGAGAACAGAGGAATGAGAACCTTCACAAGCATAGAACAGAGGAAGTTTTCACCTGGGAGAACCTGGCAAGTTGCCACACCCGGATAAACAGAAGTGTTTGCTCAGTCTAAACTGCTCTGGACCTCTGAGATGCATCCGGACATTTATAAATTTGTGTACATTGTTTTCTGAAATAGTGAGACAACGTAACTTACGAGAGATGGTAAATCAGTCACAAGACCACACAACAAAGACCTACATCAGAAAACCCATCCCAACAGTGAAAAAGCAGAAACACAGCCCCCCTTTCAAGTTTTGGGGCAAGGCCCCTGACACCTCCCCATGCAAGGTACTGAAATCAGCTGATGGAACATATGACTCCTAGGGCCAAATTCAGAATGGCACAGTGTTGCTTTTTAGCGATACCGCGGCTTTAATGATCGGTTTAACAATTGTTAATTTCCAATCAGTTTAGCGGTTTAACGATCCTAAATTACCAACGCGATAGTAGATTTACGATAACGCGATCGTAGATTTACGATCCCCATAGCATATCATTGCGGTAGTTTACTACAGCATGGTATTCTACGACAAACGTTCATTAATTAACAAACGTTTGCCGTAAATATATGGCAGCGGGTGTACATTAACGCCCGATGCCGCTTAATTGCGATACCTCACTTTATAAGTATGGCCCCTAGTTTGGAAACAAACCTGGTTTTGATTGGGAACTGACGGTTTTGAAAATCTGCTGATCTGACGCAATAAAATATTTTTTGAAACAAAATATTGGATATTAGAGAGTTGAAAATTAGGAACTTAGATTTGGATAATTGATTTGGCAAATCAAAACTTAGATTGGGAAAACTCAACTATTTCACTCATCTCTAGGGCTTGTACAAGGTAAGTACCCAATCTACTATCTATACCTAACATTTACTTTATTTCCCCTTTTATTTCAACCAATGACCAAAGTTTTTGTGGATTGCAAATCTGCAATCCAAATATAAAATTCCCTAATAGTTCTGATGGTTGAAGCAGCCAGTAATTTGTTTTTAATGACGGTATAATGTACATTACCTCTGGAATAACTAGCAGCAGGTGAGATAGAATGAATCTGTACACGGGAAAGTTATTTTTCCAGCTGTCAAGGTTGTGTAAAGGGGACGGAGTGAAAGTACATTGCCTATTTTGATAAACATTTCCTCCTCCACTATAACAATCTCTATAGAATACATTTCCTGCCAGAGAAAATTGTTTAAACCATTACCGCTCCTCCAAGTTTTGTTTGCTGGGAAAGCGAATCATGTTCGCGTTAAAACTGTTGTAATTTAGCCTTGGAGGTCACTTTGTATTTTACATCATTACTGTTATATTTACAGATCTCTTTCATTTAACCGACCCTGGGCGTGTAACTGTCTGGGTGTTTGGGTTGTGTGCAGGTTATTTTTTAAACATTGCAGTATATTTATGAATAATAATTATGTAGGAACATTGGGACCTGATAAGTGCTATGTAGCAGTTTGATGGACTGTTCCTAGAAAGCAATCTGTGTAGAACATTTTGCAGTAGATATTTCTTCTGCCAAACACCCTCATATCCCTTTTCAGCACAATATTCCTTGCCTTGTTTGAGATGTTTATATATGAGCTGACAGCTGTGTGCTTAAAAGGAAATGAATAAGTTGAGTGAATTGGGGGAGTCTTATCGACAATGAATAGGTTTTTTTTAGGTCCTTCTGATTGGAGGTTCAGCGGGAGACCTTACTGATCGTGCTTTATCATTGGTCCAGTTTGCACCTTTCTGAACGTGTTGAATTAAATGGCTTTAAGATTAGCTGTCATTTTCCTTTCTAAGCCTTTTCTATATAAAGATATATCTGTGCAAAATAAGAAAAGTTTGGCTCCCCCTGCCCTTGAAGATGGAGATACAAAGGGCTTTATTTAAAAAGCCGCAATATCGCAAGTTTGCTATAAATATGCGCCTTTATAAATATGGCCCAAAGTGTGGCAACGTGGCACATGCAACAATAGAATTTGTATAAACCCAATATTGTATGATAATTGGTAACTTTTTATTGGAAAAAAACAATTGTCAAACTTTATTGTTATGTTATGATTGGCATTGCTGTGTGAATGGCCACCCTAATAAGGCAATGTAGATAAGAATGTTAAAATAGATTGTTAGATGATCGGGAAAAGCCAGAGCAACTGGGAAACTTCATATGGTGTCTGTCTTGCACCCTAAAATAAAGTTTGGAGAGTCAGGGTAAAAGTTAACAAGAGGACGTAACCTCACATGGATGTATATCTGGTTACTTGGTCAGGCAAATCATTTATAGTTTTAACCATCACTATCAGGAAATATCTTTTAACATGACAGACAAAATAGCTAGGGCCAGACCCCTCACAATAGTAAAGATTAAAGATTTAAAGATTTAAAAGATTTTGTCATGAGTCTTTCCTTTTTAATCTGCCTATCTTCAGTTGCACAGTATTAAAAACACAAATGACCAAGTCTGCGTCGGCACCTTTATTGATCGTAAAGTAAAAATTAAAGTGTAATGTACAAAAGAACGCCAGGAGCGCACAAGCACACATTAAACCTTCAAAATTTTACAACTCTACAGAAACAAAAGGACATAAAAAGAGAGAGAGGCTATTTTACCCTACGCATTCCGCAACTCAAGTACAGTCTGAATATATAAAATGTAATAGTAACAACAGGGAACTGGAAATAGCCATATATTTGTAACTTCCAATCCATAGGCCCACAGACAATTTAGAAATATTCCCATTTGCTGCAAAATAGCTGAATAACAGCTCTGCAAAGTAAGTCCTGCAACCCATATAAGGTTTGTCAAGCCGGCCAATTATAATCGACAGTTTGATATCATTATATTTTGTCCTATAGATCTAGTTTGGTTGTTGTGCCTAAAGCTTCAGACAGACTTGGGCTTGTCCCACAACACACAAATGTGTTCCAAATAGGCGTTTTGGTCAACTATTGTTTAGTGTATGAGCTCTGGGTCAGGCCTTATTGCTGAACGAATGGCCATTTATTCACAAGCAACCATACACTAAGTGCACGCACTAAGTGATAGTCGGCTGATATGGTATACGGATGTTGGGAAGACACTAGTATCAGTACATATGTATATAGGGAGGTACACTCCAAAAAAGCTTCAAATAATTATTTATTCAAGTGTAGAGATGGCTGAACGTTTGAAATTTCAGTCTGTTTTTGAACTTTCGAACTATATGAAAAGTTAAAGTTAAAGTCAGGTAGGTATAATAGACATTTTACTTGCGGATTAGAGAATTCGATATTTATTCGCGTATTGGTATAATAGACATTTTACTCGCGGATTCGAGAATTCAATATTTACTCGTGTATAGGTATAATAGACATTTTACTTGCGGATTAGAGAATTCGATATATATTCGCATATTGGTATAATAGACATTTTACTCGCGTATTCGATATAGTATAATATAGTATAGTATTTGAGGTTGAATAAAGACATACGTCCATCCAGTTCAATCCATCTAGCAATATCCTCATTTCCTGCCTAACTGTTGATCCAGAGGAAGGCAAAAAAAACCCACCAAATTTATGAAGGAGGAAAAAATTCCTTCCTGACTCCAAGTGGCAATCGGAAATTTCCCTGGATCAACTCTACTTTATGTATCAATACCAGTAACTTGCAACATTCCTTGTTTGCAGAAACTCATCCAGCTTTTTTTTTAAACTGACCAATGAACCTGCCATCACAACGTCCACTGGAAGACAGTTCCATAGCTTTACTGTTCTCACAGTGAAAAACCCTTTCCGAGCTTGAAGCCTAAACCTTTTTTCTTCAAGTCTTAAGGGATGTCCTCGTGTCCTTTGACATATTATATTGGTAAACAATGCATCAGATAGTTTATTGTATGGCCCGTTAATGTATTTATACACAGTAATCATATCCCCACGCAAGCGCCTTTTCTCCAGCGTACATAATTGTAACTTTTCCAGTCTCTCTTCATATTCAAGCTCCCCAATCCTCTTATTAATTTAGTTGCCCTTCTCTGAACCCTTTCCATTTCAAAGATGTCCTTTTTGTACACAGGATTCCCAAATTGCACTGCATATTCCAAATGAGGCCTTACCAACGCTTTGTATAGAGGGAGAATTACATTTTCCTCCCTTGAATCCATACCTCTCTTTATACAAGACAATACCATGCTGGCTCTGGCTGTTGCCGCCTGGCACTGCTTGCTACCTTTAAGTTTGTTATCCACCAAAACTCCAAGATCCCTTTCCAACAGGGATTCACTTAACACAGCCATTTATAGTATAAGCAGCACAAGGATTTTTAAGTCCAAAATGCATCACCTTACATTTATCAACATTGAATTTCATCTGCCACTTAGCAGCCCAATGTGACAATTTATCTAGATCCCCTTGCAACGATTGCACATCCTCTGAAGTTTTTAATGGTCGACAAAGTTTTGTGTCATCAGCAAACACAGAAACCTTGCTGACAAATTACCCCTTCCAAATCATTAATTAATAGATTAAATAGAAGCGGCCCCAACACAGAACCCTGTGGCACCCCACTTAGCACTTTAGTCCCTAAGATGAGCCCATTAACAACTACTCTCTGCATCCTATTCATTAACCATTTTCTATCCATGTACAAATGTGACTCCCCAGACCAAAGAACTTAGCTATTCATTAGTCGCCTATGGGGGACTGTATCAAAAGCCTTTGCAAAATCCAAGTTAACTACATCTACTGCTATACCAGAGTCTAAATTTCTTACTTCCTCATAAAGCCAAGCAAGTTAGTTTGACAAGATCTATTCCTCCTAAATCCATGCTGGTTACTACTTATAATGTCAGTCCTTGAAACATACTCTAGAACATGTTCCCTTATTAAACTTTCCAGGATCTTCCCCACCACTGAAGTTAAACTTACAGGCCTGTAATTACCCGGCTGTGAACGACTACCCTCTTTGAATATTGTTTCTCTATAAATACAACAAGCCTGAGGCACTGACACAAAATAGTACTAGGCATGTCCAATGCAGGCATTGCTATAGCCTAATCTGCATATCAGACCACTAGGTTTCCAATCTTCTGTTCCCTCTTTAGATACGCTACCTGGTTGGGGTTCAGGGTCTGTTCATTTAATAGGAGAATGAAAGGTTTAAAATAAGTTAAAACAAATGTACAAAAAGTGCGTGCAAAAAACCTTAATACTCAGGTATATACGGTAATTTCTCCAGTCCAACCAAATAACCTAAGCAAACAATCATCTACTTGCAAACCTCTAACCTCATTACAAAGGCAAGACCTGGTAACATGACTGTTGATTAAAACTGAGCTTCTCTGAGCTTTTTTATAGTGTCTCATAAACACACCCCTAAAATCTGATTGGTCTAGAACAAATCTTAACTCTTATTGGCTCTTGTATTATTGACCAATCTGTTAGGAGTGTGCCAAGTTGACAGTTAATTAAACAGCCAGAGACCTTTTGTAAGGCCTAGTTTTGTTTTAGCAACAAAGCTACCAGTTTGTATTATTGAATGCAAGCATGGTGACTGTTAGATGTTTGGTGTCCAACTGAGCAATCTGACATTTTATGGCTCTTAGGGACCAGATGAGTGTGGGGAGAAATAGGATAAAAACTGTTTTTCCCATGGAAAAACTCATTATTCCCAGGAAATGAACTGAGCATTAACAATTGGGTTAGCCTAGAGGATGGCTACCTAATTGGTTAATAAATGTTTGGCCTAAAACCTCACAGTAGGTGATGGGCCTGCTGGGGAGATCAGAACAGGCTTGAAGGTCGGGGGACCTCCTGTGCTGGAATGTAAAAGCGTCAGGAGGCTTTGGAAATTATGGCTTGGAATTTGGGAGCATTCATAGAAATGGACTTTAAAGCAAAGTATATTTAACCAATCTGCTGTTAGAGATTCGGTACTGTTATTATTATTGTAACTATAAATATGGCCAATTGCCTTTCCCTCGGAATAGTGTAAAGTCAGTCATTTAAAGGAAGGGGGGTGAGAAGGCATCCGGTGCCCAGCTTATGCCTACACCTGTCAAGGTATTTACTATACCAGACACCTCCTTTTCTCACAATTTCTGCACTTTATAGGCCTCCTTTAAACACTAAGTAGAATTCTATTTAAATATCATGTACAGCCATAAAAAGGTTAATATTATTCAATGAGGTAGATATAGTAGGAGTCGTATACAAGACAAAATTCCCCAGAGCCCAAACAGAGATAGATTGACAGGGAGCTCCTGCATGGAAACTTCCAAATTAAGTGCTAGGCCCCCGATGAGTTGAGTGACTTGTTCTAATCTCTTCCAACCCTGGGAAAGCCTGAGGGATTTTCCATAGATTTTCTCCTAATATGCAGGAGAGTTTTATCTAAACGGCTGCATTGATAGGTATATTGTCTAACACAGCAAAAGGCATTACCACCAGGTTGAACTGATTCGTAACTTCTTTGCAGACAAAGCAATAAAAAAAAGTATCCTATTTATTTTCTTATATACAGTAGTGCTAAACAGAGCTATTTATAATTATATATAGCAGTTTTATAATTAGTTCATCGATTTATACTTGCACCGAAGCGCTTACACTCTAAATACAAACCCTGAACCACATTGCCTTATTCCCCTTCCCACCCCTGCTTTATGCCCTGCCCATTCACCTGCAGGCCACTAAATAAAGCAGTGGGGACATGTGTTGGGCACCCCTCTTAAGGTGAAACTGGAGCCAAGGATGGATTCAAATAAACTTGTTCAGCAGTGCTAACCAATAACTGTCCAATGCTCCTTATTTAATTTGTTCTAATATGTAAAATAGCAGATTGTCAGCAAAAGCTTAGACACCCCAGATAATTGAGGACATTTTTTTTATTCAGTTAGTCTCAAATAGATGTCAATAATCATATCTCTGCAATTTACCTGCCCATATTTCACCCTCCCAACTTTGGCTTTAACACCAACCCCTCTACCAATAAAAGTACTCAGTGTGAGGACCTAAACTGCTAGGCACTTACCCCTCTGCCACTCTGGTCCAGCTCCACCCTCCACACAGATTTTGGGACCTGGCCAATGGGAAGAAACACTTCTTGCACAGTGGTTCCTCCCGTTGATCAGGCCCCAGAAATGGATTGGCACTAGGATGATTGTAGAGGAGGATCGTTGATGATTAAAGGTAAGGATGACAACACCTTCCGGCATTCCCATGACATTTAACATGATTCTGGAGAAACAGCCTTACCTATTCTGTTTTGCAACTGACATACATTTGCAAAATTAATGAGCCAGGGGGTCCATCATGGAAAAGTTGGAAGATAAAAAAACCACCAGCGCTCAAGATAGTAGCTAGTGTAGTAGGTAGACGAACGTCGAATCTATCTATTATCTCATTAGCATTTGGCCACCTTAAGCCTAGGTGAGGACCTACTGTGAAAGTTTTAATGGAAGGGGATGAGCAACTAGAATTAGTTGCCAAGCACATTGGAAAGATGATAAATAGGCGCCAAAACGGAGTAAAAGCATTTATATAATGTATAATGCTAAATGCACCCATATTATAAATAACACGATTTTCAGGAAAACCTTACCGTATATGCTCGAGTATAAAATATCCCGAATATAAACTGAGGTACTTACTTTTAATTGATAAACTAGGAAAACTGCTTGACGCGAGTGTAAACCGAGGGTTGACTTTCTCCATTAGGAAGCCCCCTAGAAAGTTCCACAGACAGTCCTATAGAAAGTCCAATACACAGCCCCATAGATAGTTCCACAGACTGTACAATAGAAAGTCCAATACACAGACCCATAGATAGTTCCACAGACAGTCCCATAAAAAGTCCAATACACAGCCCCATAGATAGTTCCACAGACAGTCCTATAGAAAGTCCAATACACAGCCCCATAGATAGTTCCACAGACAGTCCCATAGAAAGTCCAGTACACAGCCCCATAGATAGTTCCACAGACATGACAATAGAAAGTCCAATACACAGCCCCATAGATAGTTCAACAGACAGTCCCATAGAAAGTCCAATACACAGCCCCATAGAAGTCCCATACCCGCCCCCTAGTATAGTTTTACCGAGGCCCCAAGATAGTTCCACAGACAGTTCCACAGAAAGTCCCATACACTGCCCCATAGAAAGTCCAATACACAGCCTCATAGAAAGTTCAATACACAGCCCCATAGAAAGTCCCATACACAGCCCAATAGAAAGTCCAATACACAGCCCCATAGAAAGTCCCATACACAGCCCCATAGAAGTTCCATACACAGCCCCATAGAAAGTCCCTACACAGCCCCATAGATAGTTTAATACAGAGTCCCATAGAAAGTCCATACACAGCCCCATAGAAGTCCCATACACAGTCCATAAAAGTCCATACACGCCCCATTGATAGTTCTACAATGTCGGATTGGACTGTTGGGGCCCACCTGGATGAGTTTAGGGGCCCACCTTACATTTCATAACTTTATTATCACTCATTTCCATATCTATCTCACTCCTACTGGCTCATATTGTTTATTATAATACATTCCTTACTGTCCCTTTGGCTCTGTATTATTTTCTTCAGTGACTGGGTGTGGGCCCCCAGGGATTCCCTGGTAACCCTGTGGGCCAGTCCAACATTGGTTCCACAGACAGCCCCATAGAAAGTCCAATACACAGCCCCATAGAAAGTCCATACACAGCCCCATGAAAGTCCCATACACAGCCCCATAGAAAGTCCTAGATAGTCCCATACACAGCCCCATAGAAGTCCATCAACCCATAAAAGTCCCATAGATAGTCCCATCCAGCCCCATAGAAGCCCCATAGAAAGTCCCATACACAGCACCTAGAAATTCCCATAGATAGTCCCATACACGCCCCAGAAGTCCCATACACCTACCCCATAGAAATCCCATAAACCCATACACGCCCCATAGAAAGTCCCATACACCCCCCATTGAATCCAACCCACCCCATAGAAAGTCCCATACACAGCCACATACACAGACCCATAGAAACTCCATACGCAGCCCCATAGAAATTCCCATAAGCAGCCCCATAGAAAATTCCCATAAGCCCATAAAGTCCCATTACCAGCCCATACACAGACCCATAGAAATCCCATACGCAGCCCCATAGAATTCCCCTACACAGCCCCATGAAGTCAAATACACGCCCCATAGAAAGTCCCATAACACCCCATAGAAGCCCTACACAAGCCCCATAAAAGTCCCATAGACAGCCCTATAAAGTCCATACACAGCCACATACACAGACCCATAGAAAGTCCATACGCGCCCCATAGAAATTCCCATAAACAGCCCCATGATAGAAAGTCCCATACACAGCCCCATGGAAAGTCCAATACACACCCCATAAGAAGCCCACACCCCCTGGTCCAATACACCCCCATAGAAAGTCCCATACACAGACCCATAGAAAGTCCCATACACAGCCCTATAGAAAGTCCCATACACAGCCACATACACAGACCCATAGAAAGTCCCATACACAGCCCCATGGAAATCCCATACACAGCCCCATGGAAGTCCAATCCACAGCCCCATAGAAAGTCCCATACACAGCCCCTAGAAAGTCCCATACACAGCCCTATAGAAAGTCCCATACACAGCCCCATACACAGACCCATAGAAAGTCCCATATGCAGCCCCATAGAAATTCCCATAAACAGCCCCATAGAAAGTCCATAACCCAGCCCACCATAGAAAGGCCATACACAGCCCCATGGAAAGTCCCAGATACACAAGCCCCATAGAAAGTCCCTACACGCCCCATAGAAAGTCCCATCCACAGCCCCATGAAAGTCCCCATCACAGCCCCATGGAAAGTCCATACACAAGACCCCATAGAAAGTCCCATACACAGCCCATGAAAGTCCCATACACAGCCCCATAGAAATCCCATACACAGCCCCATGAAGATCCCATAACAGCCCCATAGAAAGTCCCATGCACAGCCCCATGAAATCCCTCAACAGCCCCTGCAGTCCCATACACAGCCCCATGAAAGTCCAATACACAGCCCCATAAAAGTCCCATACCAGCCCCATAAAAGTCCAACACGCAGCCCAGAAAGTCCCATACACACCCCATAGAAGTCCCCATAACGAAAGTCCCATACATGGAGTCCCATACACAGCCCCTGGAAAGTCCCATGAACAGCCCATAGAAGTCTCATACATACCCCATAGAAAGTCCCATGCACCAAAAGCCCCCATAGAGTCCCATGCAAAGCCCCATAGAAAGTCCCATGCACAGCCCCATAGAAAGTCCCATACACAGCCCCATAGAAAGTCCCATGCACAGCCCCATAGAAAGTCCCATACACAGACCTATAGAAAGTCCCATACACAGACCCATAGAAATTCCCATACACAGCCCCATAGAAAGTCCCATACACAGACCCATAGAAAGCCCCATACCCCGTCCCCTAGAAAGTCCAATACACAGCCCCATTGATAGTTCTACACACGTGTCGGATTGGACTGTTGGGGGCCCACCTGGATGAGTTTAGGGGCCCACCTTACATTTCATAACTTTATTATCACTCATTTCCATATCTATCTCACTCCTACTGGCTCATATTGTTTATTATATACATTCCTTACTGTCCCTTTGGCTCTGTATTTAATTTTCTTCAGTGACTGGGCTGGGCCCACCAGGGGATTCCCGGTAACCCTGTGGGCCAGTCCAACATTGGTTCCACAACACCCCATAGAAGTCAATACACAGCCCATAGCCATAGATAAACCATGCTCCCAATAGTCCCACAACCCCATAGAAAGTCCCATACACAGCCCCATAGAAAGTCCCATAAGTCCCATACAAGCCCCATAGAAACCCATAGAAAGTCCCATACACAGCACCATAGAAAGTCCCATAGATAGTCCCATACACAGCCCCATAGAAAGTCCCATACACAGCCCCTAGAAAGTCCCATAGATAGTCCCATACACAGCCCCATAGAAAGTCCCATACACGGCCCCATTGAAAGTCCAATACACAGCCCCATAGAAAGTCCCATACACAGCCACATACACAGACCCATAGAAAGTCCCATACGCAGCCCCATAGAAATTCCCATAAGCAGCCCCATAGAAATTCCCCATAACAGCCCAATAAAAGTCCCTACACAGCCCACATACACGACCCATAGAAAGTCCCATACGCAGCCCTAGAAATTCCCATACACAGCCCCATGGAAAGTCCAATACACAGCCCCTAGAAGTCCCATACACAAGCCCCATAGAAAGTCCCATACACAGCCCATAGAAAGTCCCATACACGCCCATAGAACCACAGCCATACACAGACCCATAACCATAGCACCCATACACCATACCCATACACAGCCCCATGAATCCCATACAGCCCCATAGAACGCCCATACACGCCCCATGGAAAGTCCAATACACAGCCCCATAGAAAGTCCCATACACAGCCCCATAGAAAGTCCCATACACAGCCCTATAGAAGTCCCATACACAGCCACATACACAGACCCATAGAAAGTCCCATACACAGCCCCATGAAAGTCCCATACACAGCCCCTGGAAAGTCCAATACCCGCCCCATAGAAAGTCCCATACACAGCCCCATAGAAAGTCCCATACACACCTATAGAAAGTTCCATACACAGCACATACACAGACCCATAAGTCCCATATGCAGCCCATAGAAATTCCCATAAACAGCCCCATAGAAAGTCCATAATACACAGCCCCCATAGAAAGTCCCCCATACACAGCCCCATGGAAGTCCAATACACAGCCCCATAGAATTCCCATACACAGCCCATAGAAATCCCATACACACGCCCCATAGAAAGTCCCATGCACAGCCCCAGGAAAGTCCCATACACAGCCCCATAGAAAGTCCCTACACAGCCCCATGGAAACCCATACAGCCCATAGCCATACACATGCACCATGAAAGTCCCATACACAGCCCCATAGAAAGTCCCATGCACAGCCCCATAGAAAGTCCCTGCACAGCCACCATAGAAAGTCCCATACACAGCCCCATGGAAGTCCAATACACAGCCCCATAGAAAGTCCCATACACAGCCCCATGAAAGTCCCAAACACAGCCCCATGGAATCCCATACACAGCCCCATAGAAAGTCCCATACACGGAAAGTCCCATACATGGAAAGTCCCATACACAGCCCCATGGAAAGTCCCATGACACCGCCCAATACAAAGTCTCATACATAGCCCCATAGAAAGTCCCATGCACAGCCCCATAGAAAGTCCCATGCACAGCCCCATAGAAAGTCCCATGCACAGCCCATAGAAAGTCCCATACACAGCCCCATAGAAAGTCCCATGCACAGCCCCATAGAAAGTCCCATACACAGCCCCATGGAAAGTCCAATACACAGCCCATAGAAAGTCCCATACACAGCCCCATAGAAAGTCCCAAACACAGCCCCATGGAAGTCCCATACACAGCCCCATAAAAAGTCCCTACACACCCCATGAAAGTCCCATACACAGCCCCATGAAATCCCATGCACCCCCATAGAAAGTCCCATAACAGCCCCATAGAAAGTCCCATGCACAGCCCCATAGAAAGTCCACCCTAAACGCCCCCCATAGAAAGTCCCATACACAGCCCCATAGAAAGTCCCATACACAGCCCCATACAAAGTCCCATACACAGCCCCATAGAAAGTCCAATACACAGCCCCATAGAAAGTCTCATACACAGCCCGATACACAGGTGTGACCTGCATACCATTCTGTGCGTCGAATCTATCTATTATCTCATCAGCATTTGGCCACCTTAAGCCTAAGTGAGGACCTAGAATTTTTAATGGAAGGGGATGAGCAACTAGAATTAGTTGCTAAACACATTGGAAAGATGATAAATAGGCACTGAAATGTAGTAAACGCATTTCTATAATGTATAATGCTAAATGCACCCATATTATAAATAACACCTTACCATAGATCCAAATATATTTATAACAAAGAAGAAACACTGAGCTGTCACCTCGTTAAGGGAAGACTGGGAAATGTACAGGCCCCCTGGGATATACCAATACACTTTGATACAAACACATTAAGTATAATAATTTATACACTTAGCCTGCATTTTATTTCTTGGCCAACTGAGGATTGGTTGGGTTTTATCTTGCAGAGAACAAAGAATTAACAATAAATAAAGTCTAATGCTTTATGTATCATTCTTAATGAATTGCATCTCTGACAGTAAAATTCACCGCTTGAATTTGTCCCCTAGAGTCCGCCATCTTGGCACGGTGAGTATCATTAGTATCATACAAGACAAGACCATGTGGCTGCTTTTAAATAGGAACCTACCTACTGTAATGTTTCATTTTAAAGGGATAATGTTGTCAGTTCTCTTACTGTAATATTGTGAGTCACTAAGGTAAATTCTATAGTGAGTTGTCATTGGGCTCCTCTTTATTCAATGTGTATGTGTGATTCCTCTATCACAGATTAACAGTCTATACTGATAACCACATATATTGAAACAACACAAATAGCACTTCCACCTTTCTCCTGGGTTCCCTATCCAAAGGACCTATACAATGTAACCCTCCTGCTGAGAAAAACTGATGTATCACCTATTCCAGTCCATTTCTCCTTCTAGGGACCACCATAGTAGGAGGGCTAGAAATTTTGAATGCCAAGATCATTATTATTATTATTGTGGGTTTATATAGCGCCAACATATTCTGTAGTGCTTTACAATTCCATGTATTCATTCACATCAGGCCCTGCCCCGAACAGCTTACAATCTAAGCACATTTATTTGACACATACAAACAATCAGTATGTCTTTATGATTGTTGGAGGAAACCGGAGTGTCTGGAGGAAACCCACGGAAGCACGGGGAGAACATACAAACTCATCGCGGATGTGTCCAAAGGAGGAATTGAACTAAGGACTTCAGCACTGCACCGTGCTTCCTCCCAACTGAGCCACTGTACTGCCCCCCACTGTGCCACTGGCGCACTTTGATGATTTTATGCGCTCTTTTTCCTTAAAAAAAACCCTTCCACAACATAAAACTGCTTTTCTGGAGAGCGTGTGGCGTTCGGCACTCTTTAATGAAATTATTACAATGCAAACATTGTGACCAGTTACTGTGTTTCAGTGTGATATGTTTACATGCTCTTTCTTTCAAACCTTTTCAAACCTGCACATAACATCCACACGATTAATTTAGTAATTAAAGAAAATTCTTAACTGCACATTTACATACAACCCTGAGTGACCTGCAACATGTATGTACATTAATTGCCAATTAGACAGGCAGCATGCGGATTTTATATTCGCCTGTTTGGGAACCATACCCATCACATTGTCTCAGAGAAGCCAATGAAGTCGACAGCAAGGATCTGCATTAGTGACTAATTACCAATCTGGCACCGGGTTTTATCACGTCCCATGTCTGACAACATTTTTTATTACTGGAAGAATTTTATGGGGAAAAAATTAAGCCGCAGTAAAGAAAACAAACAAACAAACAAACCTTTTGTAATGTTAAATCATTACAAAAACGCGGGCCAAAAAAATCTTATGCTTAAAGGGCAACTATGGTCTCCAAACAAGTAAGGGTTAAATGAAAGCCTGTAGTATTTCCTTTATAATGAGCCGACAATCACATCTCTGGCTTCACCCTGTGAGAAATGATATTGGGGTGAATGTTCAAACTTCCTGCTTCCAGTAGGTTGAGTGACATCACCTGACCTCTGCTAGCCCCTCTGCCCCAGGGGAGAAGCATGCTGAGTTAAGACTTTTTGCTGGTAAAATCAGGAAGTAGGGGGGGGGGGGGGGATTGACAGTTGAGAAGGGGAGCCTATTAATGTAGACTGGCTGGTCACATGACTTCAAGCTGGTCACATGGCTAAAAACAGGAAGTGTTCAACCAGGAAGTAATATTGCTGAACCTTTCCAGCAATAACTTCTCACAAATTTTATCTAGAGATGTGATTTAGGTTTTATTTTGAAGGTGTGATGGAAGGGTTTTTATATAATCCTTACTAGTTTGGAAGAATTGGAGACCACAGTTACCCTTTAAGTCACACTAATGCATTTTTAAAAGGGTTAACACTGCTTTAGCACAGGAATGGACTAATGCGAAACCCATGCAGCCCCCGCAAGCAAGGAGAGAGCAGATCTTCGTAAATTCTTCTGTTTGACTAGTAAAAAACTGAACTTTGTTCTAACAAATTTCACCATAAAAAATGTCATCACAAATCCTGAATAACTTTCTTGGGAAATTCTGTGACAATATTTTTGTCATCAAAATTTTATCATCAGAAATACCATTTGGGGGAAGAATTTTGGTTTTAATTTAAAAATTTTAGACGGTACATTTTAATGGCGAAAATTTGGCACCAAAATTTGGTAATTTCTCTAGAAACCTGTTCTATACTTTGCCTCTCTCCTCCAATGTTCTGTGCAGCCGGAAGCCGCGTCTGTGATTGGCTGGCGGTCTGGCCCCCTGCTTGCAGTTTTATGCAAGCAGAGGGCCATGACAGAACATCAGAGGAGAGAGGCAATGTAAGTATAGATCGGGGGGGTTTTAGAGAAATTTCTATGATGGTTGGGGGTGAGGGAGGGAAAAATTACAGAACTACAGAACTACTACTACAGAAAATTTCTGAAATAGAGGTGGACATGCCCTTTAAATTGTCAACATTGTCTTGAAATTGAGCCTTGCAGTCAGTTACTAGGAATCTTAAAATATAAAGTAGAAAGGTGCCCAAACCTTCTTATGACATATTTTTAAATATGAGTTTAAATGTCCATTTAAACTCAGAGTTGCATGATGGAAAGTCAGAAACACTGAGTATGTCTGTACCCATCGGGAGATGGTAAATGTAATGTAATGAAGTCTCTGGAGGGCTTCATTTGCTGACTGCAAATTATTGCTTTATTCATCAGTCTGCACGTGCTATTTGCAGCAGCCAATCAGATGTTTTTTTACTGGATCCTTGCAGGTAGATACATCTTATTGGTTGCTGCAGATTATTAACATGGACAAAGTTTTGCACCTTTTATTGCATCAGGCTCAAGTCCAAGATGTTATTAGATGCCTTTGTAGAGCCAAAACTTTGCATATTACAGCATTTTGCCTCCAAACTTCCTGTTATTAACAAGGTGGGCTTGACTTCACCCAATTTACCCACAATGCTGTATGTGTTATGGCTAGCCACTTACCTGTCTGAATGGCAGGCTCCCGAGTTCATAATTAGAATTATATAACTCAGCATAGCAGGGACTGGGAAACCCTGTTTATTTGTGGGGTAATAGGAAGTAGTTTCAGCAGCACTAGCAAGAGGTCTGTCAGTGTATTGCCAGATTGTCTATTTTCACCCTTTGAAGGCATTCCCTGTAAGTAATCTTGTTCATTTATATAGTTATGTTCATATAGCAATCAGTTGGTGAAATGTATGCAAATGTTTTGTGTTACGCAATTGTCATTAGAAATGTCCATAGCAGCCATTGTAATGATGTCAGTTTCATCTGCATAAACGCATATTATTGTTTCTATTTCTTTGCTTCCCACCATTTGTGTAGTAAATTAAGTAATTGGATAACATATTCTGTGAGGCCAGTACAGTAAGACAAGTGTTTTTACACAGCTGACGGCTTATAGTGGCCATAGACGAAACGGCCTGGTTGTCATATTGGCTGGCAGCAGAAAAAAATTTCAGCCTTCAAAATTGTATAATCTTCAGCTGATCGCCCATACACAGGACGTAAGACCATGATTGTTGCCTGTATGGCCGTTAGATTCCCCCTTTAGCCACAGGTAGGAAGCACCAGCATTATGGAGTAAAGAATAATACCCCCATTCTACGGGGGGAATGGCACAGTAGTAGTGCTTTGTATTTCTTTATCCAGCCTTGGACTTTAATTAATTAGCAACTTTGTTTTTCCCTGTTCTCAATAGAGGGCGAATAACCGTGAAATTGAATGAAAGTAACTGCTGTAGTAAAAGACTTTACTATCCCACATATTTTAGCTTGACATCTGTTTTACCAATGGCTACTCTACAGTAGTTCCAGCATAATGATTTCATTTCCATAGTGCTGCACAATGGCATGTTTTCCTGCTTCATTAGTGTAACTAATAATCATTTGAAGTTGTTCTCACCCTTATGCCCATATAGCAGGTTACTTAGCTGAGCAGAATTCCATTTTAAGCATTTTTTATGCAAGGATTCTACAAGGATTCTAATATTATCCTTTACTGCATACGCCAACACATTGCAAACAGGAATTATCTTTTGGTTTGAAACACGCCATTGTTTATAATAGACAATGAAGGATGCGTCTCGTACACCTGGATTCATCTAGAGGTCAAGTTTTTCTGGAATCATACAACAGTGACCATCTGGGGTTTGTGTAAAAAAAAAACCCACAAATATGTCAACATAGTCCTACTAAACATCACAAGATATTACACCTGGATTTAAATAAAAATTAGCTGACTCCATATCTTGTAATAGCTGGAAGTCAGGTGTTTAGCCTAAATATATTGATTTGGTCCTTGACCAAGGCTACCACATGCTGGAAAGGAATTAAAATCCTATGTAACATGTAACATTCTACTTGGAAAACAGGAAGTGTTAAGGATGAAAACCTAAAGATACAATGAAAGTTCTAAGGGCATGCCCACCCCTTTTTTTTAAATTTAATATGTTGTAGGGCTTCCTCCCCCAGTCCCAACCACATTATTCTTATTTACAGAAAGTCCCCCGATCTTTACTTACCTTCCCTCTTTCCTCCGCCGTACTGCCCGGCCCTCTGCTTGCATGAAACTGATTGTCCGTGATTGGCTGAAAGATGCGGCTGCCGGTAGTTCAGAACAGCAGGGGAAAGAGGGAAGTTAAGTAGAGTTCGGGGGACTTTCTGAAAATAAGAATAATGCTGTTGGGGCTGGGGGTGGAAGCCCTACAATATATGAAAAGGGAATTACACTAGGGAGAGGGAGGGGAGAGGGTTTTACTGCGCATGTCAAAATTATCCCGGAGGAGAGACAGGAGGCAGAGTCCTATATGGACTCTGCTAGGCTCCTGGTGGCCAGTTTTTGGGACTTTGGAGGGGCATTGCAGGAGAACCATTTGGAGCTGGGATGTAAGGTAAGGATTTTTATGCACTACACAGTGGGGCCAGTAGTGGGGAAAATTATAGTTTTGGGGGTGGACATGCCCTTTAATGTTAAAAATGGTGCTAATTTTGCCCCAACCAATCAGGTATTATTTAACATTTGAAATCTAACATCTGATTGGTTGGGGCAAAATTAGCACCATTTTTAAAGGACAAGTATACTCACCTCACCCTCGCTCCTCTTCCTCCATAGCTGCATAGTACCCAGGGTGAGGACCTAAAATCGCTAAGTCCTCACCCTGGGTTCTTTCTCTAACTCCTGCACTACTTACCCCAAATCTGCTTCGCCGATCGCTCCGTTCCTCCGCTCTTCCTGCTTCAATGACAGATCGCGAGGCAGCCAATAGGAAGATACGCTCTGCAAGGAGGCGTGTCTTCCAATTGGCTGCCTCGCGACTGTCACTGACAGTAGGAGAGAGGTGGAACAGTCTGGATCGCCGAAGCAGATTTGCGGTAAGTAGTGCAGGAGTTAGAGAAAGAACCCAGGGTGAGGACTTAGCGATTTTAGGTCCTCACCCTGGGTACTATGCTGCAGTGGATCGGGGAAAAGGTGAGTATAATTGTCCTTTAACTATAATAACTTTTAATGAATAACCCTGAAGGTGTCTTCCACCCATATAGAGGTAGATATTTATACTGCAATAAATACGCCATTGTATACTAAATTTCAAAGTTCCCAGTAGCTGATTAAATTGGGACTTGGGATGGGTTAAATAGAAATTAGTTACTGTGTTTTAGACTCTCACCAGTCTCTTTTACCTTATTTAAAGCAAAACTAAAGCCTTCGGACAACATTGGCTTAATAAACAGATCACATTCACAAACATACACCATTACTTACATACTTAAAGCTAGGTACACACCTAGCGATTTTTCCTCCTGACCGACCGTTCGATACTTTCGAACGGTCGGCCAGGAGGAAGGACTGTCGGTCGCGGCCATAGAGGACCGCACGATCGGACGAGGTTTTCCACCCTGTCCGATCGTCCGATTCGGACGAACGGTCGATCGGACATGGGCACATTCGGATTCGATAATTTCGGTCCGATCGACCGATACACTGAACTATCGGTCGATCGGACCGAAATATCTAATCGTGTGTACCCAGCTTAACTCTCTTTTTGCTGTGGCTGCTGGGTGATATGAAATCACCCAGCTCCCATAATCCACTTTAGCTGGGTGACACCCAGCTAAGTGTGCGCCGTACAGTAAACATGATCTGTAGTGATCAATAGATAAAAACAAGGAAGCAGAAGCCTTGCTTCCTAAAAGATGACAACCAAACATATAACAGCACAGAGATTCTCAATTTCCCTGACACAGAACAGGGATTACATTTTGTTTTTATGAAAACATACTTAAATGCTCATGTCCCTAATAGAGATGGGTTCCGGGTCCGACTCGGACCCATGTTTCTGACACAGAACCCCTCGGTTCGGATTTTCAGATCTTTGGGATTTTCCCGAGATGTGAAAATCCGAAAACAGAACGAAACCCGGCAGTTTCGCCCATCTCTAGTCCCTAACAATATTTCAATCCTTTGATTTTTATACAAAAATAGAAAAGTAATCTTTGCAGTGTGTTTCTTAGCTAGCATGGATGTAAGAAACAAAATATTAACATTTCAGTAAAAATTAAAAGTCTGGGGAATAGATCCTGCAACCTCATGTACTTTGCTAAAATCAAAGGTTTATCCCAATAGAGCAACCATATACAAACTAATACACATAGAAACATTATCTTTTGCTCGGAACATAATAGAAACAAACAAAACAAAAAAAAAATGGTAAAATCAGTTGATTATGTATTGTTTTATAACTAAACCTTAGGGTTTGCACCTGTGACCCCATGGGTTGTATAGAAAGTACTCCGTGGATAAAGAGTGAAATTTGGTGTCGGGGCATGGCAACAGGTGAACATGCTCACAAGGCTCTCTGGGCTTACATTGGCAACAATATGGAAACCTTTTTAGTTACAGAAAATACGTCTTACAAGTACATAAATGCAATCCTTTAGGCCATCAGTTTTTTCTATATTAATGGGGAACAAAAAAATGAAAAATAAAGAACCTAAAATCTAACAATATGTTTATATAACTACATTTTGCCAGGCTGAGGCTGTTCATTACATTTCCTTCTTATCATTTGATTATTGCAGGATGGGAGAGTCGGTCTTGCTGCCTACATGTGCTTATCAGTTAAGAATATGGGATTTGGTAATAATAATAAAAAATACTTTGCGGAGCTTGCAAAAAAAAGTCTTGAAACCCATAGCAACAATGTATTACCGCATGACAAGTATAATCATTAATAGGGACACATGGGATGATATTTTGACCTCATTGACCGACTGCCATCAACATGTTTAGTCTGATTTCTCAACAATATCTGACAATGTTGCATGGATCAGACATGTCTTTAATTACTGGCCAATCTCACTGTCTTCAATAGGCCACACAATCCATTGTGCTGAAATATTAGTGATTTAATTCCATATTTTAGTTTGTCTGAGGGGAATGTGAGGGCAGGGTTGGCAAATCACAAATATTTCTGCGTACCATAAAGTGACTGAAAGAAAGGAATTAACTGGTACACGTTCTCTCATGCTGGTTACGTGACCATCAAATAAAACAATGAAATACTTAGTGACTAATCTTTTAAAGCAGTGATTGAAGACCGGGAAGTAAAGGACCTATTCCTTGCCTTCCATTCTTCAATCACTTGACCAGGATCCAGGATCGAATGTAACTATATTTACCTCACGCACAGTCCACAGTGGCTCAGTTGAAAAATTGCCAACTGCTTCCTGGTTTAGTTTACTATAGCGCAAATTATTGTGCATGCGCATTATAGGGAAACTAAACCAGGAAGCGGTCGGGATCTGAGCTGTGGTGGATAGTGCGTGAGGTAAATATACTCACCTATGATCCTGGTTATATAAACATACAATTGACCCCTGACTTGTTTGTGATCACTACTGATGCCATGACCATTACTGTATGTAACCATGATAGTTTGCCATGGACATTAATCAGTATTAGAGAGGTGTCAGTTGGTTTACTGTAAGTACACACCAGTTGTACATTTACAACACAAACGATAACTAAACAATACCCATGCTTTGTGCAGATGGGTGGTATGATATTAACTGTGTGTTTCCGAACTCCCGAACTGTAGTATAAGTTCATCAGTTTGGAAAGGAACCCATCAAAATCAATGGGGAATTATAGTTCTGATGATAGATAAATTATCAATGGTAACTTACTGCAAATGGCTGTGGGAAATGGTCTGGGGAACATGTCACAATCACTAAAACCTGTTTAAACACTTCTTACTTTATGATCGGGCAATTGTCAGGTTTTGTGCAAGCTACATTCAAGGGTTATGGCCAACCGAAAGATACTTTTGAGGGTTAGCGAAAATAGAGCCATAAATTCGAGGGTTATCGAAATCAAACGATAAATTCGAGGGTTAGCGAAGATCGTAGGCTACATTCGAGGGTTAGCGAACGATACATTCTAGGGTTAGCGAAAACGATCCGTACATTCAAGGGTTACCAAAAACGAATGATACTTTCGAGGGTTACAGAAAATCGAATGCTACTTCCGAGTGTTAGCAAACGATACATACTAGGGTTAGCGAAAACAAACCATAAATTCGAGGGTTAGCGAAAACGAATGATACATTTGAGCGTTAGTGAAAACGAACATTATATTTGAGGGTTACCGAATAATACATTCTAGGGTTAGCGAACTACTCGTAAATTAGCTAATTATCGAATTTTGATAATTATCGAAAATACAGCCGAGAGTTCGGAAAACTAGTTTGAACCCGAAACGAATGTACCTGTGTCCCAGGAGGCAACCAGGCAGGCAACCAGAGTAAAGATTGTATATAAAACTTCACTTTTATTCCAAAATTTAAAAAAACATAGGAATGGTGTATTTCAACAGTCCGCTAAAATAAAACACAAATCTCAACCCCTACATGTTTAGTGGCCTCACATGCCACTTCCTCAGGGGTTCGAGTTCATCCGGACTCATATAGTTTGGCCCGAACTCAGGTTCAAGTTCTGTTTTGTGTCCATCACTAATTAACTGATGGTTTAGAGAGGAATGTCTAGTAAGTCACTAATTAATGAAATGGAACCAAACATTTCAGGTAGGTTAGATGTTCAGCATTTGTCCCCAAAGCTCAGATCAGGATATATGACGCTGGCACCAGAACTGCACACAGTCCTCTCTTCCCCTCGCTGTTTAAATTGACCCCGATGATGCTTTAGGGAATGTGGACGGTGAGGTGATGTAAAATATTTAGCGGACATGTCCCATAGCTCCAGAATACTGCCAAAAAATATTTAAAGGGACACTATAATGAAAAAATTACTTTTCCTCATTTTAAGAGAGAGAGAGAGAATTTGATCCCCTGAGTATAATTGAATCTGATGTAATACCATTGCTAACATACAGTAACCCCTTGTTCATCTCAGTCTTATACATATATGTGAACTGCAGTAGAAGTTATCTGTATTACATATAAATTTGTTGTATTTGATAAAAACATATGTTGAAAACTAAATTGACTCTAAAGAGTAATAATTGAATAATGTCATTTTAGTGGTCCCAATTCCAATGCTATAATTCATTATTTATCCAGTTTTTCCTGCCTGTGTCCCAATTTTCCTCAGTAAATAACTTTCCCGATGAACAGCTCAAGATAGATTAGTGAGTGTGAAATACTGACAATGATTTGTTACCTGTCTCTTCAGTGGACACCATTGACTCCATGTTGTTTCGCCTGTTAAAAAGGAAGTGGATAACTGCAAGAGGCTTATCTGGGCCCAAGGGACACAGGACAATGACATTTATTTAGTCAGTGTTGGGAATTCTAAAGTTAAGGTCTGTCCTTCAGTTGCCGTTTAAAGTGACAGGGCAATGGCCTCATCAGGGCACAATTAGCTGCTACTTGGAACTATGTGTAGTTTATTACATCTATTAAATCAGCAATTACAGATTTATAACCATGTTCCTATGGTAGCGTTTATTTTTCTGGGGTATATAACAGTGTAATAGAGACTTTGATTGTTCCATTTGTTTGTTTTATAATAAGGGTCAGTTGTGTTAGCTGCTATCTGTATGACGTTTAATTAAATCCTCTGGGTCATTGAAACCACTGCAATGACAAATTTCCACTAGACTTTTCCTAATTAAACAGAATTTACAAACCTTTTTCAATAACAACAGGAGCCCATGAACAGGTTGATCACTAAATATGTTTGCTTGATTAAAATTTAAAGGATTCTTTCAGTTTAGTTTAGTTAAAGGACAACTAAAGCCTCAGAACAACATTGAATTAGAAGGCAGATCTCCTTGTTATAAAAACAGTAATCAATTTCTCACCACTCATTTTAATATGGTTGTTGTGAAATGTAACTTTCTAACATGAGGTTTGAGTCTAAATTCCCAGTGTTCCAGTATCACACAGCGTAGTTACTGACCAATATGTTCCTGACACATGCTCAGTCCTAAGAAACTGCAGGAACTTGTTACAGTTGGTCGCACCCACTAGTAGCCTCTAGCCAATCCTTTTACAGGACAGAATAGGCATGGGAGCATGTGACTGAGATCAGGGGTGTGGCCAGTCACTGTACATACACAGTTATTTCATCCAGTTCTTCAAGTGGTAACATTTACTGTATTGCTATTTTACAGTTTATTGGTGGTTTTAGAGGGGATATGTTCAGATTCTGCAGCGTACAAACGTGGGTTTAGTTCTCCTTTAAGCAAAGCAAATGTGTGTGGAAAATAATGTGTCCAATGAAGACAAAATTATATTTATTATTATTATTTATTTTCCCAGTACACACTATTCAATTCGCCACTGGCAAATCTCTGTTGGTTATGGCAAAAGTAGCCACGGCCATCAGTTTGGACCATTTGCAGGAAAATAGATGGAAAATCTTATGGATCGTACCCAGCCTTAGAACACTAAAATCAGCCATAGATGGAATAATATTAATGCCTGAAAACAGGTTATCTTAGATGAAAATGCATATACGAAGGCTAGAGCAAGTGATCAGTGTTATCCTATAGTAATCAGCCACGTGGTGGATTTGGCAGTTTGCAAATTGTCCTTGGACATTAAATGCTAATGAGATGCCATTAGAAATCTCCTCATGTCTGTGATGGACTAGGGCATTGTGGGAAGCAAGATGAGTTGGGGTTATAGTTATAAACCAAGCACTGACCGTATCTGTTTAGATGTGTTAATCAATTCATTAATGGCTTCCTATAACTGGCACTTGCAGTAGATACTTCCACACCTGTAAAATTTACCCTTGACACTGAACTTACACAACAAACACAAATACATAATGCCTAAACACTTGTGTCATCACATGTATAAAGTCAACAGGTGGGACTGTCATTTATTTTTGAAATAAAATATAAAAAAAATAAGAAAATATCAAATAATGAGAAATGGCATACAGATCTCTAATCCTGACTTTGCATCCTAAACCATAGGGAGGGTTCTCAGGGGAGGGACAATACCAGGACTATCCAGCAGGACAAATGAAGACCTTCAGGATTAGTTGTATACAAAAGCTTCAGAAGTCGCATTTTTGTTTCCATAAGAACTTAAAGGGGAAGTTCAGTGCAATACATATATTTTTAAGAAAAAAGAGAAGTATTTTTCCATCCTAATGAACTTAACCTGCCCATTCAGCATTTTGGCCGTTATGTCTTGCCCTGCACCCAGCGCCTGGGTTGATTCAGTTGCTCAGTAGAGATTTGGGCATCTTTGACCCATCCAACAGCCAATCAGTAGAAATAACTGTTAGGAACATTCCAAGGTAGTGTGCATTCTGGGAAGAAGTAGGACTGTTAGAACCTGAAATGTCAGCTCACTAATGTTAACAGCAGGGAACAGCAAGGGGTATACATTCAACTGAATTTTCAAAATGGAAGAGAATATATAGAATAACTAGGTATGTGTAATGTAAACTAAGAATATTAAAAATAATATTTTCCACTGAACTTTCCCTTTAAACTGTGGCTTTTAACACAAACGGATCCCTAATACTGTAGAGCACAAAAAATGCACAGCTTACAGCATACATAGCTCTTCTACGAAATGTAAAATTGTATGTATACTGTATGTATATAGAAATATATGTGTATAAATATACAGTTTGCAATCTTGTTTTTTTTAAGTTACATTTGTACACACAATACCTTGGGAAAGGCAAATGAAAATGCACACAAAAGCAAATACAAATGGGCAGAAAAGTATAGCAGAAGTACCAGGAATAGGGGGGTAGGGTTGATTATTCCTGCCTCCCAATATTGTTTATTTGAGGAGCATCACTGTCATTTTTCATCTTCCAGGTTAGTATCCTAGGCCTTTCTTTATTAAAGCAATAATTCACTTGTAAAGTGATCTATCCCTGTAATGTATTGATTGAAGACCGGGTGGTTAAGAAGCTATCTCCCGTTCTTCAATCAATTGACCAGGAGCGACGAAGATAGAAAATATTTACCTTACGCGCGATCCTCCATTGCAGCAGTGAGAGTTCCCGACCGCTTCCTGGTTCAGAGTAACTATAGCGTGCCTGCACAATAATGCACGCTATAGTTACTCTGAACGGTACAGTTGTGTTCAGTAATTTTCACTGCTTCCCAGTGGATTTCGTGTAAGGTAAATATCTTCTATCTTCGTCCATTGCTCTTGGTCAATTGATTGAAGAACGGGAGGTAAGACATAGCTCCTAAACCTCCTGGTCTTCAATCAATACATTTAAGGAATAGATCACTTTTTAGTGAACTATTCCTTTAAAGATAGTGCTGAAGCCAGAAGGAAGCCTGGTAGAAGCAGTTTTCCTTATGCTGGATGTGCCTAGCTTTTGACCAAAGATTGTTCCCACCTAATAAATTCAAAACGAGGCGCTTTAAGACCCATAACAATTTGCCTTTGCAATGTACCCAGTAATAGATAATATTGTTATTATTACGGGAATCATTTGGAGATTTACAGTTACCTGAGCTCCGTGTTCCTTTTAAATACATCATTTTTGCCAGGTCATGAAGCTACAGACTTCATGACATAAAAATGCTACGTGTAAGGCTTCTATCAGCAAGTGATCAATTATTTAGATTGCAAACTCTGGAGAACTGGGCTCTCCTATTCTTGCCTGGGTTTACGTTTGAATGCCTTTTATTAATATGGCATCTGTGTGTATGTAATTCTTTCTGTTCTCTTCCCCTGTATCTTTCATTACACTGCTGGACACCTGCATCCGTTTACAGCTGCTCCTGATGCTTACTATTCATTTCAATGAGTTTGTTGGAAAAGCACAGACTATAAAAACAATCAGATATATTTCTGCATTGTTCAAATGTTTTTCTTCTTTAATGGGCACGTCCACCCCAGGGGCGTACCTGCAGGGTACCTGCAAGGGGGCCCCTTGCGAGATTGGAGCCAGGGACCCTGACCCTCTCTCAAGCCCACCATTTCCGGAAGTTCGGGTCCAGTCAACAGCTGATCACATGTATGAATGCAACATGCACACGATCAGCTGTTTTTCAGGCCGGACCCGAACTTTCAGTTCAGTTCTGAAAGTTCAGGTCCGGTATTTTAAACAGCTGATTGCGTGTATGTTTCTTTCATACTTGCGATCAGCTGTTTAAAAATGTCTGGTTGCTGCATAGATCTTGGGCTTGTGGCGGGACCTACAACTGTCCACCTCCAACCCCAACTGCTATATTTTGCACTTTATTACCTGCATTACTAACCAGATATTTAAGGATATTTATCGTCTCCATTCTGGCAGTAAGATGGCCCCTCTGCCCATGCAGTCAATCAAGGCTGTGATAACTGACATCAGAACCAATGATTGACTGCTGTTTCACCTGGTGCCTCCTCTGCACAGACTCAAGCTTATAAAAAGCTCATTGAGCAGAGGGAGGAGGCAGATACCTTTGCCAGAACAGAATCTAACTTATCGTTAAATATCTGGTTAAAATAATTAACTGGTAAAAATACAATTTGGGGTTGAGGGCAGATAACTGACAAGTCACAAGTTTCTTGTTTTTAGAGAGGACATGCCCTTTAACCCATACAGTCAGGAGGTGGGGTACGTTGTAGGTATCCTTTAAACAATGGTGTCAAATCGATTTGCGCTGGGTTGAACTGTATATATCATGAATGTACAAAGCTCTTATTTAGATATATTGAATCTCTTTACCTAGAGCCACAATCACTACTTTTGTGGGGGTTTCATAATTCTGCATATGAAGGAAATTGCAATCAAGTGTAACCACCCTGTCCGTGATCTGCCCCCAATGACATAACACACTTCATGCAGAGCACATCTTTCCATTGGACAGGTCCCGGTCAAAAGGGGGGTAGAGCTAGGCAGACCAGTGACCTTCAATTAAGGATTTGCATCTGAGGTATAAACGCAAGTTGTGTTCCCTCTAAGCTTTCCCCTGGTGAGCGTGCACATTAATCTGCAGACCTGCGGACACAAAAAGCTGCTGGAATATAAGCGCTGCGGTATGTAGCGCACACAATTTCATTTTGTATGTGCACAGAAAATGGCCAGACAAGGCCTGAAGACCTGGCAGTTTAGGGTGTTAATTGTCCTTTAAATTACGTGCACTAGGTTTCTATTTAGTGAGTTACACTATATTATATATTATTATATTATATTCTGGAGTCAGGAAGGAATTCCCCCCCCTCCCCCTTTTTTGCTGTTTTTTTTTTTTGCCTTCCTCTGGATCAACTGTTAGGTAGGGTTAAAAAAAAAAGAGGGTGAATAGGTTGGACATGATGGACTTGATGTCTTTATTCAACTTCAATTACTATGTAACTATATATGTTTGGTCACTGGTTTTACTTTATGTACTGTCTGTGGATGTACAAAACTGCACTATGTTATATGTATATATATTGTATATAAAAGGGGGGTGTTACTGTGTTACTGTCATTGGAAATCATCTGAAACCGCTCAGCAGATTGGAATGTGTAAGCGCCGAGGCAAACTGAACATACCGTATGTAACTCGCTCTGTTTGTAATTAAAGGTACCCGTGCTCTTAGAAAGTGCATGTCACTTTAAGAACTTGGGTTACAGGTCAGGGTCCCTGTCTATAAAACATGATTGATGGCCAGATATTATTCTATGTTTCTGGGATTCACACTTTTATTTTTAATTTAAATGTTATTACTCTATATACTTACAACTGACCCTACCAGATCAAAATGTTCTTCTTTAAAGCAAAATGTCCCACGGTGTTCATTAAATGTGTCAGGATCTTGTGCTCCATCGTGATGATCGGTTGAAGGATTTTGTAGCCTCAGCAAAAAAACCATTTATATTGAAGAGAGGAGGTTTTAATGGTCTCGTCGTTTTGTCACAGTTACATTTTTAAGAGAAAAATCTGAGACACAGAACACTCTATGGCAGTGATGGCGAATCTTTTAGAGACAGACAGGGTTATTCAATAAAAGTTCTTATAGTTAAAAATAGTGCTAATTTTACCCAACCAATCAGATGTTAGCTTTCCAATGTTAAATAAGATCTGATTGGTTGGGGCGAAATTAGCACCATTATTAACAATTCACAGAGAGATGTAATTAAAGTTCTTATGGTTAAAAAAGATGCAAATGTTTCCCCAAACAATAAGATGTTATTAAACATTTGAAAGATAACATCTGATTTGTTGGGGGAAAATTAGCACAATTTTTAACAATAAGAACTTTTATTATATCTCACTGAATTATGTCCCTGAGAGTGCCCAAACTGCAACCCAAAACCCACTTATTTATTGCATAGTGCCAACTAGAGATGGCCGAACTTCCCTTCAGTAAAAGTTCGAAAATGAACCCATTAAAGTCAATGGGGGAAAATTGTTTGAAAGTTCTAATTAAATACAGTAAAAATCAAAAAATAACAATAGTAACTTACTGTAAATTGTTCTGGGATCTGGGAAATGGTCTATACATATCCCCTTTCCCCGCATTGAGTCGGGTTTCCGCATTGAGTTTTAGCTACATTCAAGGATTATCGATGAATTTGAGGGTTACCGAATAGAGATGGGATACGGGTTCTCGGTTCCGAAATATGAATGTCCTGCTGAAACCGGATGGATCGTTCGGATTTCGGGACTTTGGAGCCGACTTACCGAAATGATACATCCAAGGGTTATCACCAAAACGCTACATTCAAGAGTTATCACCGAAACGCTACATTCGAGGTTTATGGCCAAAATGGAGGGTTAGTGAACGGTACATTCAAGGGTTATGGATAAAATGGAGGGTTAGTGAACGGTACATTCAAGGGTTATGGACAAAATGGAGGGTTAGTGAACGGTACATTCAAGGGTTATGGACAAAATGGAGGGTTAGTGAACGGTACATTCAAGGGTTATGGACAAAATGGAGGGTTAGTGAATGGTACATTCAAGGGTTATGGACAAAATGGAGGGTTAGTGAATGGTACATTCAAGGGTTATGGACAAAATGGAGGGTTAGTGAATGGTACATTCAAGGGTTATGGACAAAATGGAGGGTTAGTGAATGGTACATTCAAGGGTTATGGACAAAATGGAGGGTTAGTGAATGGTACATTCAAGGGTTATGGACAAAATGGAGGGTTAGTGAATGGTACATTCAGGGTTATGGACAAAATGGAGGGTTAGTGAATGGTACATTCAAGGGTTATGGACAAAATGGAGGGTTAGTGAATGGTACATTCAAGGTTATGGACAAAATGGAGGGGTAGTGAATGGTACATTCAAGGGTTATGGACAAAATGGAGGGTTAGTGAACGGTACATCAGGGTATGGATAAAATGGAGGGTTAGTGACGGTACATTCAAGGGTTATGGACAAAATGGAGGGTTAGTGAACGTACATTCAAGGGTTATGGACAAAATGGAGGGTTAGTGAACGGTACATTCAAGGGTTATGGACAAAATGGAGGGTTAGTGAACGGTACATCAAGGGTTATGGACAAAATGGAGGGTTAGTGAACGGTACATTCAAGGGTTATGGATAAAATGGAGGGTTAATGAACATACATTCAAGGGTTATGGACAAATGGAGGGTTAGTGAACGGACAATTCAAGGGTTATGGACAAAATGGAGGGTTAGTGAACGGTACATTCAAGGGTTATGGACAAAATGGAGGGTTAGTGAACGGTACATTCAAGGGTTATGGACAAAATGAGGGTTAGTGAACGGTACATTCAAGGGTATGGACAAAATGGAGGTTAGTGAACGGTACATTCAAGGTTTGGTTAGGACAAATGGAGGGTTAGTGAACGGTACATTCAGGGTATGGACAAAATGGAGGGTTAGTGAAGGTACATTCAAGGGTTATGGAAAAATGAGGGTAGTAGTGAACGGTACATTCAAGGGTTATGGACAAAATGGAGGTTAGTGAACGGTACATTCAAGGGTATGCAAAATGGAGGGTTAGTGAACGGTACATTCAAGGTTATGGACAAAATGGAGGGTTAGTGAAGGTACATTCAAGGGTTATGGACAAAATGGAGGGTTAGTGAATGGTACATTCAAGGGTTATGGACAAAATGGAGGGTTAGTGATGGTACATTCAAGGGTTATGGACAAATGGAGGGTTAGTGAATGGTACATTCAAGGGTTATGACAAAATGGAGGGTTAGTGAATGGTACATTCAGGGTTATGGACAAAATGGAGGGTTAGTGAATGGTACATTCAAGGGTTATGGACAAAATGGAGGGTTAGTGAATGGTACATTCAAGGGTTATGGACAAAATGGAGGGTGTGAATGGTACTTCAAGGGTTATGGACAAAATGGAGGGTAGTGAATGGTACATTCAAGGTTATGGACAAAATGGAGGTTAGTGAAGGTACATTCAAGGGTTTGGAAAATGGAGGTTAGTGAACGGTACATTCAAGGGTTTAGGACAAAATGGAGGGTTAGTGAACGGTACATTCAAGGGTTATGGACAAAATGGAGGGTTAGTGAACGGTACATTCAAGGGTTATGGACAAAATGGAGGGTTAGTGAATGGTACTTCAAGGGTTTATGACAAAATGGAGGGTTAGTGAACGTACATTCAAGGGTATGGAAAAAGGAGGGTTATGAACGTTACATTCAAGGGTTATGGACAAAATGGAGGGTTAGTGAACGGTACATTCAAGGGTTATGGACAAAATGGAGGTTAGTGAACGGTACATTCAAGGGTTATGGACAAAATGGAGGGTTAGTGAACGTACATTCAAGGGTTATGGACAAATGGAGGGTTAGTGAACGGTACATTCAAGGGTTATGGACAAAATGGAGGGTTAGTGAACGGTACATTCAAGGGTTATGGACAAAATGGAGGGTTAGTGAACGGTACATTCAAGGGTTATGGACAAAATGGAGGGTTAGTGAATGGTACATTCAAGGGTTATGGACAAAATGAAGGGTTAGTGAACGGTACATTCAAGGGTTATGGACAAAATGGAGGGTTAGTGAACGGTACATTCAAGGGTTATGGACAAAATGGAGGGTTAGTGAACGGTACATTCAAGTGTTATGGACAAAATGGAGGTTTAGTGAACGGTACATTCAAGGGTTATGGACAAAATGGAGGGTTATGAATGGTACATTCAAGGGTTATGACAAATGGAGGGTAGTGAACGGTACATTCAAGGGTTATGGATAAAATGGAGGGTTAGTGAACGGTACATTCAAGGGTTATGGATAAAAATGGAGGGTTAGTGAACGGTACACATTCAAGGTTTATGGATAAAATGGAGGGTTAGTGAACGTACAGTCAAGGGTTATGGACAAAATGGAGGGTTAGTGAATGGTACATTCAAGGGTTATGGACAAAATGGAGGGTTAGTGACGACAGTCAGGGGTATGGATAAAATGGAGGGTTAGTGAACGGTACATTCAAGGGGTTTATGGACAAAATGGAGGGTTAGGGAACGTTACATTCAAGGGTTATGGACAAAATGGAGGGTTAGTGAACGGTACATTCAAGGGTTATGGACAAAATGGAGGGTTAGTGAATGGTACATTCAGGGTTATGGACAAAATGGAGGGTAGTGAACGGTACATTCAAGGGTTATGGAAAAATGGAGGGTTATGAACATACTTCAAGGGTTATGGACAAATGGAGGGTTAGTGAACGGAATTCAAGGGTTATGGACAAAATGGAGGGTTAGTGAACGGTACATTCAAGGGTTATGGACAAAATGGAGGGTTAGTGAACGGTAATTCAAGGGTTATGGACAAAATGGAGGGTTAGTGAACGGTACATTCAAGGGTATGGACAAAATGGAGGTTAGTAACGGTACATTCAAGGGTTGGATGGACAAATGGAGGGTTAGTGAACGGTACATTCAGGGTTGGACAAAATGGAGGGTTAGTGAAGGTACATTCAAGGGTTATGGAAAAATGAGGGTAGTAGTGAACGGTACATTCAAGGGTTATGGACAAAATGGAGGGTTATAGTGAACGGTACATTCAAGGGTATGCAAAATGAGGGTTAGTGAACGGTACATTCAAGTGTTATGGACAAAATGGAGGGTTAGTGAACGGTACATTCAAGGGTTATGGACAAAATGGAGGGTTAGTGAATGGTACATTCAAGGGTTATGGACAAAATGGAGGGTTAGTGAACGGTACATTCAAGGGTTATGGATAAAATGGAGGGTTAGTGAACGGTACATTCAAGGGTTATGGACAAAATGGAGGGTTAGTGAACGGTACATTCAAGGGTTATGGATAAAATGGAGGGTTAGTGAACGGTACATTCAAGGGTTATGGACAAAATGGAGGGTTAGTGAATGGTACATTCAAGGGTTATGGACAAAATGGAGGGTTAGTGAACGGTACATTCAAGGGTTATGGACAAAAGGAGGGTTAGTGACGGTACATTCAAGGGTTATGGACAAAATGGAGGGTTAGTGAACGGTACATTCAAGGGTTATGGACAAAATGGAGGGTTAGTGAACGGTACATTCAAGGGTTATGGACAAAATGGAGGGTTAGTGAACGGTACATTCGGGGGTTATCGATTTGAAAATCCAATAATTAACGAAGATATGTCTGTGAGTTCAGAAAACCTGAAAGTTTGTAGTTTGGGAAGTTCTAAAAAGTCAGAGTTATATAGATTACCTATTACCCTCTACATTACTGCACATGAGTTTTAGATGGCAGCAGTAGTTTATTCTGCCAGTAAGAACAACACCAGTAAATAGAGACAGCAGTACATTAAACTGAGTGTGGGAAATTAACCCAGAACCGATATCGCTCCGGGCAAATCTCCCTTCCGCGTTTCAATATTGCGTTAGCGTACATGGGTAAATCCCAAAAGATATTTACCTGCGTTGTGATTTTAATGGCAATAAATTCCTGTGCTAATAGTAGCGCAAACGTGATAATGAATCACAACCACCAGATGTGTGGGTGTCTTTTGAGTTAAAAATTGTTTTATTTAAATTTCGCATAAAATGAAGGTATAAATATCAATGGTAACTTACTGTAAAAGGCTCAGAGACCTGGGAAATCGTCTGGGTAAAACATATCAATGGCCAAAAACACAGTCCAGTACCGGAAACTTTGTGCACTTCCTGTTTTGGCATTTTGCATAGTTTGAAATTTCTAGATATTTCGAATTTCCGAAATCCAAAAATTTCTACATTTCCAGGAATTTTTGAAAATAGTTCCGCAGTTTGGAAAAAGTCAGAGTTCCGGCAGATCCCTTTAATACAGAGAACAACTATACAGAGAAAACAGGGAGAATAAATGGTATTACCAGCACCACTGCCACCAATCAGTACGCGATCACTGCTTTATGGAAGGATTATGGGTAGCATGGCACACAGCGGGTTACTCTGGTGGTCTTGCAGACAGTGCACTTTCTTTAAACAATATAAACCAGTTTTGATTACATTTAACAGTAAGTATTGCAATGACCTTAAAGGGACAGTTCAGTGGAAATGATCAACATTTGTTTAATTCTTAGTTTGTGTAATGCCTTCTTAGTTATTCTACATATTCTCTCCCATTTTGAAAATCAGTTGATTTCATACCCTTTGCTGTTCCCTGCTGTTGACATTAGTGAGCTGACATTCCAGGTTCCAACGGTCCTTCTTCTTCCCAGGATGCACCACATCCTTGGAATGTTCCTAACAGTAATTTATACTGATTGGTTGTTGGATGGGTCAAACATGCTCAGATCTCTACTGAGCAACTGAATCAACCCAGGTGCTGGGTCAAGGGCAAGACCATAACGGTCTCTACTAGGGGTCCTGCAAACAGGAAGTCAGTATTTCGGTTGCATTTATTTATACACAGACAAAATGCTGAATTGGCAGATTAAGGTCATTGGGATGGAAAAATACTGCTCCTTGCTCCTTTTTCTGAAAAGTACATGTATTTACACTGAATTACCCTTCAATAACAAAACATAAACAATTGCCTGCACTTGATGTGATAATAAAAGTATTTGAATAAACAAGACCTGTGAGTGCCCTGGATCGCTTAACTACTGTTATATTGTTTGATTTCCCATTAGCACCCTGGCCCTTAAAGGGAAGGAGGATTGAGTGCCTATATAATATATATAAAGTAGGATAAAAGCAGTCATAGGGGCATATTTCTAAAAGTCTGTTATTTTACCGCTGCACATTGCCGCAGGGCCAGGGAAGGGACTTTTGGGGCTTAAGGGGGTCCAGCAGCTCATGCCAGGACCCCCTTAAGCCCTAAAAGGCCCTTGTCAGGGCCGCAAAGGCACTTATAAGTGCCAGAGAGGGGGGTCCCAGTTCTAGATGCGGGACCCCTTTAGCTCCAAAAGGCAATTGTCAGTGCCCCCGGTCGGCTCACGGTCTCGGACGTTTCCGCCAACCCAAAGTTGGCAAAACTGAAACGGACGAAGTTATCATGAGAACATTACCGCCGCTTTATAAATAGAAGTGAGCGGTAACTGATGTGATGTCCGCGAGTTGGCGAAAAGCCTATTGCTGCGTTATTAACATTCCGCCTCCAGGTTTTGCCATTTTATAAATCGCAGTAATTCCGAATTTGTCGGGAAACCCGGCGGCGGAAAGTTTTATTTATAAAACGGCCTTTTATAAATATGCCCCATAATGTTTCTTACATTTAAGTGATACTTTTGAATTCATTCTTTAACTGCAATAGCAGATAAAAGGACAGACACCTTTTCGTTGAGTACAGTTAATTTTCCTGCATTTATAAGCAGAGATTTGCTTGTGATGTCCTTGATCTTCTCTGTTGCCCTGAAGGAAGGATGGCTTGTGACATCAGGAAAGTGCAGTGCTGAGATGTAACATCTGTCCTTCTTTCGCAAGCAGACATGGAAGTCATGCAAACAAATTGGAACTAACTCGTCATGTCTCAACATCTTAATGTAACGATGTATCTAATATCTAATGTAATAAACTGTGATAAAAGCCTTTCTAGTTAAAAATATCCATTTTGCTTGGCCATGCATCTATCTTTATTGATTAAACTCTTTACTCTTCTGCTTCCTAACCGCGTAATTTATCGGGATCAGCAAGTTTAGGATGAGCATAGGGAAGAAGAAAATGTGACACTTGATTCTCCCAGGCCATTGATTAATAAAACCATTTAATAAGCCAAGTAGGTTCATCCAGTAACGTAAATAGGAAAGAGCTTTTGTCAGAAAAGAAAATGCGCTCCTTGATCCCATCAATGAATTTTAAAGGTCATGCGACAAACTAGAATTTGAGTCTTCTCTTGTGACAACAATTTCAGGGTCATCAAGCAACCCCCACATTTAGAGGATATTAATTGGTTCAATAATCTCAGGGTTTGTGCTCAGGAAGCCTAATTTCTAATTGAACTACCACAGCCTTTTCCTACTATCTGCCATTCATGAACTTTGTTGCCTACTTCCAAAGTCCAACTTTGCAGGCAGCAAAACCTCTGTAAACCATATACATTGAGTTTTCAGTCGAATAAACCCAAATTGCCCTGTATCATTAAATACGGCTGCTGTGGGTATAGATAATAAACTAATTTTCCATGCCCTCCCACGGGCATGGAAAAGGGAAATCATAACCCCAAAAATAAGCATGGTGAAAAATGTGTATACAAGTATGATGCCTAAAAAAACCTTCCAACTAACAAATCATTAAAAATATCATTTATTGAGAAACATATCAAAGCACTCCACAAATCCCCCACCATAAATGGACAAGACAAACTAAGCTTTCTCTAAAAGGTCTCCAAGTTTAGCAGCAATAATAAATAAAGTGCATATATAAGAAGTGTGAGCAAGCAGCAATGAGTAAATAAAGCGAATTGTTGGGGCACATCTGCCCAACCTCCTCGTCTCGGAGGTCGGGGTAACCCGCACCTGTAAAGGGAAAACAAGCAGGGAGCAAAGAGCAAGGTAGCATCAAGCAGCTATATTTAGACAGTTAGGCATATATCTACCAGCGATGCGTCATATGCATTACTCCGGATAGAGGAAATTCCAACAGGTAAGACTTTCATCTCCTTCTCTCTCCGCCTGCCTCTCAAGGATCGTAGGGGTGCTGATCCTAACGGCCACTTGCTTGGCTCCGCTCCCAGATACCTGTTCATGTTAGCTGCCTTGGATAACCCTTGAATGTATTGTTCGCTAACAATCAAAAGTATTGTAGGTTTTTGCTACCCCTCGAAAGTTTTGTTCGATTTCGATAACCCTCGAATTTATGGTTCTGTTTGCGCTAACCCTCGAAAGTATTGTTCGGTAACCCTCGATTTGGCAGTAACCCTCGAATGTTGCTTGCACAAAACTCGACAATTGCCCGCTCGTGTTTCAGAAGTGTTTTAACAAGTTTTGGTGATAGTTCCCCAGACCATTTCCCAGTTGCCACAGCCATTAAACTTTTACTGAAGTTCGAAAGTTCGAAAATCGGTCATCTCTAGTGATCATCTGTTTAAGAACAGCTAATCCCGGTGCTCTGGGGAGTGGGGATGTCAGGGGCCCAGCTACCAGTGTTACAGAGGAGCCCGGGCCCCTGCAGTTTCACGGCTGCAGATAACCCATATTTACATTATCTGAGCACAGAAATATGCATGAAACATATACTCTATGGGGGAAAGAACTCTTTAAGGTTCAATCACGCATAAACGTATACAGTTATTAATGTACATATGTATAAATACATACACACACACACATACATACACACACACATACAACCAAAACATTCTGAAATATATTTTTCACACCTGGGTTTAATTAGGGAATCTGAACACAGGAACTCAAGTCTTGTAGCGTGTATCTCTCGTGCCTTATATAGGTCTAAAGAACTAGTGGGAATTGTCATTTGCTAGATTCAGATACAGTGTAAGTAAACATATACACTATTCACTTATTTGGACAGAACAGAAAGTTTGCCTAAGGGACAAATGTTCGCATTGTCTATACAATGTTGATGGCATACAGTATTTTAACTTATGCAGACTATATCCCTGTGCTCATTTCCCTTACCTTGAATAATTCTGCTACCATGGCATCTTAACTTGGAAGAAAGATGATGCTTAGTTATACCCAGAAATATTATGCAGAGTTGCGAATTCTAAATCCAGGTTGAACAAAACGCACCTTAGCTAAAGCTTATCTTGATTGGATGTCATGTTTCATAACTACATGGACTGATATTGGTACATAAGTGCCAGGCCTGAATGCTGCAAACCTGATTCCAAGTCACTTCTTGATGAGGTTGTAAAAAAAAAATTCAGTCCAGCCATGATTTAATACTGAAGTCTGCTGTTAAAAAAAAGCAAAATAAATTTTATATAAAAACATTAGAGGGGTAACACGATTTGTGGAGAAGGAAAAAGGATCAGGAATTGTAACAAAAGTGAATGGCATGTGATTGCAAAGAGCCAAAATATTGATCTATATGTACCAAGCTTAATGCAGCCCATACACTAGTGGATTTGACAGTTCCAATACGAAACTCCCGGATCCAAAAGTTCCATCGGAAACAGATCGGAACTTTTGGATCTCAGAATTTCTGGATTTTTTTGCTAATTCTCGAAACAACTTTCGGAGGTTACCAAATATACGAGACTACTTATTAAGGGTTCGAAAATAGTTTGCGTGTACAGACACAGTAGGAAGGAAATTTGCTTTAATTTACTGGTATGCTTTCGCTATTTGTGTGTGTGCTATTTATGTTTTGGTGAATAATTTGTGTGTGTTATTTGTTTTTTGGTGACTTATATGTGTTATTTATGTTTTGGTGATTTATATAAGGGATAATACGCCCCTTACAGTGTAATATAAGGATATAAAGTCACCGAGGAGTTCCCTGGCCATATAAAAGCACGAGACCGAAGGTCGAGTTCCTTTATACAGGACAGGGAACTCCGAGGTGATTTTATAAACCTTATATTACACTGTAATGGGGCATATTATTTCTTATAATATATAAGTTTAAAAAAAATCAATTTACTGGCTAGTCCCTTTACTAAATCCCTAACTATCCTTTCTCCCTTCACTAAATAAATAAACTAAATACACTGTAACCCCTGTCAGCCCTGTAATAAAATAAATTAATGAATACATACCAGAATTTAACTTGTTAGTGGACATCATTCTGGCAGCCTTTCCTCTGGAATTCCCTGCTCCCTTTACATTTCTTCCTATTTCCCCTTTAAATAACACTTTCCTTGTCCAACCCTGCAATAAAAAAGATTAATGTAACACACAGACATTTACTGTTCGTAAAATCCTTATCTAAGTCTTTGATGTAAAATCCCCCTCACCCGGTAACGTAAATCCTGTCAGCCGAGAGACAACGTCCTGCAGCCCTGCGAGTCAACTTGAGGAGAGCGTGCAGAGGAAGTTGTCAGTACGCTGACACGGCCGCTCTCACTCGCAGGGCTGCAGGAATTTGTCTTGTCACGGCTGACAGGATTCAAGTTACCGGGTGAAACGGAGTTTACATCAAAGACTAAGGTAAGGATTTTACGAATAGTAAATGCCTGTGTGCAATAGGAATGTTTTTTTATTGCAGGGTTGGACAAGAAAAGTGTTGGTTAAAGTGGAAGGTGGACGGCAAATGTATGGGGAGCAGCAGTGGTATATATTCTTATAAAAATCACTCAACTACGTAGTTGAGTGATTTTTATAAGGATATATTCCACTGTTGCTCCCATTATAATCCAGGCCACTTATATATTATATGTGTTTATTATCTATGTTTTGGTGATTTGTATGTGTTATTTATGTTTTGGTGATTTGTATGTGTTTATTATCTATGTTTTGGTGATTTTTATGTGTTATTTATGTTTTGGTGATTTGTATGTGTTATTTATGTTTTGGTGATTTGTATGTGTTATTTATGTTTTGGTGATTTGTGTGTGTTATTTATGTTTTGGTGATTTGTGTGTGTTATTTATGTTTTGGTGATTTGTGTGTGTTATTTATGTTTTGGTGATTTGTGTATGTGTTGTTTATGTTTTGGTGATTTGTATATGTGTTGTTTATGTTTTTGTGATTTGTATGTGTTGTTTATGTTTTGGTGATTTGTATGGTGTTTTTATGTTTTGGTTATTTGTATGTGTTTATTATCTATGTTTTGGTGTTTGTATGTGTTGTTTATGTTTTGGTGATTTATATGTGTTTTGGTGATTTGTATGTGTTGTTTTTGTTTTGGTGATTTATATGTGTTTGTTATCTATGTTTTGGTGATTTGTATGTGTTATTTATGTTCTTTGGGGTGATTTGTGTGTGTTATTTATGTTTTGGCGATTTGTGTATGTGTTGTTTATGTTTTGGTGATTTGTGTATGTGTTGTTAATGTTTTGGTGATTTGTATGTGTTGTTTATGTTTTGGTGATTTGTATGTGTTCCCCTCACCATTTCTCAGGTCCCTGTGCCATTTACCGTATATACTCGAGTATAAACCATCCCGAGTATAAACTGAGGTACCTATTTTTACCTGAAAAAAGTAGTAAAAGTGATTGACTCGAGTATAAACCAAGGGTAGAACTTATGACCACTACTGCCTTCTGATTCTGTATTGGTTTGAGGCTTTAGTTGCCCTTTAAATGGACAGCAGAATTCTCATACAGTAGTCCCATATAGTAATAGCCATACTGGATATGGCTATTACTGTATGAGAATTCTGCTGTCCATTTAAAAGACAACTAAAGCCACTCCAGATGTTTGGAAAATACAACTCCCAGCATGCTTTAGTAGCTGGGAGTTGTAGTTTCCAAACATCTGCACACTCCCCCTCCCCCACAGTTCAGTGGACTTACTTGTAAGTGTGCATCTCTCTGTAGTGGGAATCCTTCTGCAAGCAGTGATTCAGTCACTAAGCCGGCGCGCCAGAACAGGCAGGGATTTCCCCCGCTCAGTGCAGGGTACAGCAGCCTGGAGGAGGATTCCAAGGAGTTTTATTTTACAGCCAGAACTTCCTTCTTTAGGAAACCCCCTGGGAGAGCAGTGCGGGGGCAACATGTAAGTAGTGCGCGGCACTTTGCTTAGGCTGATCCGTCCATATAGACGCTCGCTCTCTCCCTCTACTGGCATGCCGGCTGATGTCACTACGCTGCGCCAGGCAGTGACGTCAGCCAGCGTGCCAGAACAGGCAGGGAAGAAGCGAGCGTGCGGCGTCCAGATTAAAAGTTAGTACCGGTAGCTGAAAAATGTCTGACTCGAGTATAAACCGAGGTTGGATTTTCAGGCTGATTTTTCAGCCTGAAAATCTCGGTTTATACTTGAGTATATACGGTACACTAACTTACAATTTATATTTCTACCTTTTTTTTCTCCTATTGAATTCCATGTGTCTGTTTTCGAACTTCTAATTTTTTTCAAAAATCTGAAAAACGGAAATCCCCAGTTTTAAATATCTCTAGTTTCTATCAAATGTCTAAAGACTTACTTTTCCAGGGATGCTGTTACCCACTGATGTTCCCACAACATTTCCCATATTGGTCCATTCATATGCCATCTGAAGTCAATTGCAAGAAAGATCGGGCCATGGGGTTCTTCTGACATCTCTCAAACAGGGGTGCCCCTACCATGAAGCAAACTGAAACATTTGCTCAGGGTGCGCCCTGCGGAACACTTAAAAGGCAGCAGTTAAAAAAATCCTCCTTCCTGCAATACTGCATTTCAGCACCAGTCCACCAATCAGTGTTTAAGTCACCAATCAGTGTTAAGTCAGTCCTCCAGTTCACCAGGCAGTGTTAGTCCGCTCACCAACCCACCTCCACAAGCCACACCTATGTTTCCTGATGAAGCCATGCCCACTTACCGTGGCACCACCCATCTGCATTTAAAAGTTGTTTCAGGTGGTAAAAATCCTAGAAACACCCCTGCGCTCAAATGTTGCAGGAATGTCGTAATGTATGTACATTGTGTAAGGCCAGCATTAGCCATGGCCATATGAAGAGTATGTAATATCTGTTTGGAAAACACACTTTATTACTACAATTCTAGAAAGGAGACAAGACATGAGAAAGAGACTGTCAAAGAGAGAAATTTTGATTGGATAGAGGCAGATGACTTGGCAACAGGAAATCCCTCATCTGATAATCTGCTTATTGCAATCCTGGTAAGCCTACTGAGAATTCAATACCTTTCTATGGGTTTCATTGTAAAATTTACTCACAATAAATTCAGCACCACTGGCTCAGGTACAAAGAACAATTTAGCAAAACGGTTTCAATTTATTTTCCAATACCCTGTTAAAATCTGTGTTGGTTTTTATACGTTATCCCTGGCGTCTAAGAGGAAAAAAACCCCAACAAATTGCTTAGTAAAACATGAAATCAGTAGAGGTGCAAAGGGTAAGTATCTATTTGCAGACGGAATCTTCCTCCTCAGACTAATTGATGGGTAGATATTTCAATTTCTGTTTTACTGTTCTGTAAACAAAACTTCCCGTTCGCCGTTACTGATGCACAAGTCATTTAGCTTTCATTATATTGCAGTTTTCTTTGATCGGCTTTGTACAAATACAATAGGCAAAATTATTACAACAATTGTACAAGTGTCTTCATACAAAGAACACATTAGACAGAAAATAAATTGGTGTTTGATTCTTAACTGCGGAAATGTATGCACACACTTCAAAATCGAAAATAGGTTATCAACACTGCGTAATGGCACAATGGCAGGAAAGCAAAACAAAACACCACTTAAGCAATTATTAGGCTGCAACAAGTACATTGGGATTTTTAGTGAGATCTATTTCACAAATTTAAAAAAGAGTCACATTTAGAGAAACTAAATCCTCAGAACAACTCTAAAATAAAAGGCAAAGAATCGTACAATTAAAAGCAGTAATCTGTCTCACTTCAAATTTTGATGTAGTTGCAGAGGAATTTACCTTGCTATCATGAGGCTTTATTTCCCAGCATTCCAATATCACACATTTTGGTCACTGACCATTATATTCTTTGCACATGCCCAGACCTACAGTAACTCCTAGACTTGGAATTACTCGATAATATCTGTGTCCGAAATTGTGGGGAAATCTAGTTTTTCTGATAATGAACTTTTTTTTCAAAACATTTGGGTATTGGTCCATGTTCCCAAGGTCCCTCTGCATGTCCCCTCAGCAAGAAACCATAAACTGGAACTCAAGGCAGCAGATATTCAGTTCAAACTTAAGATTGCTGAATGGTGTGAGGTAGGGTCCACCAAATCCTCCATGCTTATCAAACACGAACAATCAGTCACACAAGGTCCCTGTAGAATTCAATGCTGGTCTTTCACCAGGTGCAACCTCAGCAAGAAGTATGTCTTCCCATTGCTTGGTCTTGGACACAAGCTGGGGGCAGGGCTGAACAGGTGATCTGATCACAATTTAGGTGAATGTTTCTGTAACACCAGAGCTAAATACTTAATGCAGTGGTGCCCAACCGCAATCAGGAGTGGCCTTGGGAGCTTTTGCTGCATACTGATCCTTTAAAGCAGGTAGGGGAAAGCGGGGGGAGCAGCATTCAAATGCCCCTTAGCCCCCTCGATCTCCCATTGGTTTCATCAAAATCCTATGTGGGGATCGGGAGATATCACAAACTAAAGCCGTGACCACAAAGGAATTGCCGTTAAGGGAGCCCCGTGGTGACGTCACAGGACTTCCTTCTTCACCGTGGTCTTCCCTTAATCTTGCCCCGTGTTGCCCCAGGTGGTCTAGTTGAGGTACTGCACTGTGATCTCCATTCAGATTGCAATGCAGTACCTGATATAACATGCTGTTAGTGTGTATCTGTTTGCTATACTATTTGTGAATGGAGCTCAGTGTTCCATTCACAAATAGGATTTTACTACTGGAAAAAAAAGGGCAGCGATCAATACTAATTATTGATCTTTGCCAATAATTGAGAAATCACTTCCTGGAAAATGCTTTCTGGGAAGTGATTTTTCCCCGATCAGATTTTGACTTGGAAAACCAGCATTAATGCCTGTATTCCAAGCTTGTTATCATTACCTAATCATCAGATCATTATCAGATGATCTGATGATTTTCTTTGGGAATGATAAAACAAATAAAGTGAAATGCACATACAAAAAAAATCTTAAAGTGATACACACCCTCCCCCATACAATAAATCTATAATTAGCGGGGGAAAAATAGTCTTCTCCAAGCTGCCCGATGTCCCTGTTGGTATGAGCAAATTATTCCACCAATTTCATTAGGAAATTTTGCAGAGAGACAATTTGATTCTCTCAGCCTGTTCCATATTTTGATTATAATTTATATAGCCCTATAAATCTATGGTGTGGCCCTCCATGGTGGTCAGGGGCCACACATGATGCCCTTGAGGTCAAATCGGTTGGGCACTGGTGACCTAGTGATATGATTCATTATATCATTTCCAAGAAATACAGTACCTCCAGTTTCGATGAAAAAAAATCCAAGAATGGGAAGCAGGCAAGATATGCATAGATGCATTGTAAAACGCCCTGACACATTGCTGCCTATTTAGGGGGAATAAATGAAAAATGTCCCTCATTATCCATCAAACACATTATTAACTGTTGTGATAACAATGTGTCACTGCATGATGATAGAATGTGCACATTACTTCAATCACATATTTCTGTATGAATCAGGATGAGAGGCTCGGTGATGGATTGTGGTATTGGACTTTCTTCTAGAGGTTTACATTATCCCCTAGTAAGGACTTGTCTCCTTTAATATACAGTGTGTAATATATGGTCTCCTCTGATGTAAATAGAATCCTATTGTCAATAAAACTCCAGATTCTACCCAATGAGGCAGATCTTGTATTTTACTGGTGTTGTAAGATGCTTGTTAATAATACGACACCTTCCTCTGTGTATTGAACGCTGAGGTATCATATACAGACCAGGAGAGAGCAAAGGGGCCTCCTCTGTCCCCGAAGCTTTTCTCAAGCTGTCATGAAGCTGATATTTAAACCGTTTACAGAAAAAGGGATCCTTAACTAGACAGAATGAGAAGCAGCAAAGCCTCATCTACAGTGAAAGATGGGGAATTGGACTGGCTGGGGAACACTGATAGATGTTGGCATTGATTAGGTTAGAGGCAAATGTTGGACGGATGAGACTCGGTGGCAGAAGGTGACATTGGCTTTAAAGCACTTATACTCATAGCTACAAGTGACATATTGCTACCGGCAATGGGATTTATTAAAACTTGATGTTTGTTCTTGTATTTCTTTTTATTCTTTACTTTCTTTGTGTGTGTGGGCAGAGAAACAAACATCTTGTTAAATGAAATAAGATCAGAATGAGAACAAGTGCTGCTGAATAAAAGAAAAACAAGACCCCCGGCCCTAATATAAAGTAGATTTATTGTTAGAAACCACTCGTAGTGCTTATTACAGCTGCAATGTCCTGTGTGTAATACATGGTCAATGAGGGCATGGTCATAATAGGATGCATAGGGTGTAGAGATGGACTTAGAACTCAAACCCAAGTTCGAGTCAAACTTAACTGACTCTGTCTTTTAAAAATATCCCAGACCCAGATTTCTTGGACTTTTCCGACTCGTGTCTGTATTCGGTAATTATTGGACTTACGAGCCGGCTGCTTACCCTAGAATGTATTATTCGCTAACCCTCGAATGTATGGTTTGTTTTCGCTAACCCTCGAATGTATGGTTTGTTTTCGCTAACCCTAGAATGTAACATTCGCTAACCCTAGAATGTAACGTTCGCTAACCCTCGAATGTAACGTTCACTAACCCTCGAATGTAACGTTCACTAACCCTCGAATGTAGCCTTCGATTTTCGGTAACCCTCGAAAGTATCATTCGGTAACCATCGAATTGCCCGTAACCCTCGAATGTAGCTTGCACAAACCCGGCAATTGCCCAATTGTGAAGTAAGAAGTGTTTAAACAGGTTTTGGTGATAGTGACATGTTCCCCAGACCATTTCCCAGGTGCCACAGCCATTTACAGTAAGTTACCATTGTTTATCTGTAAATCATCTGAACTTTTGAAACTTTCACTCTCCTATTGACTTTAATGGGTCCATTTCCGAACTGTCAAACTGTTATCAAAGTTCAAAAAACTAACCAAACTTTATGAGGTTTGCCCATCTCTAATAGGGTGTGACCAAAGCAAAGATATTGCCAATGTTATTACTTCATAACAGCCAATCAACTGTTCACTTTTTACTGCAGCTGGTTGTAGTCAAAATCAAACCAATGTTAAATTGCGAATATTCGAAAATTGGGATTGAAAATGTTAAAAATTCTGATTCAATTGGCTTTGAAATGGATTTTCGGAAATATCTATAGGTTCCCCCAGTTTTGTTAATTCCAAGTACTACCCCCCTCCCTTCTACACCTACAGTTTTGTGTCAGGGGGGTAGGGAATGTAAGAATTTGGTACCCCCCAGTGGTTGCAGGAGCTTCTGCTGTGGTAGTTATACCTCCAGTTTTATACAGTCTAAACAGCCATAGATCGGTGCTCTGTATTTTCTGTTATTGCTTAATAGTTAGAGAATCGCCATCAATGTGCTTATACAGTCAGGGAACTCCTCTGGGACTTAATACCCTCATTGGAGATGGATGGAACCATTAGGCTTTGTTTCACAGAAGATTTCAAGAACTACAGTAATTCAAGTCTATAGGAGGCTAAACTAACATTAGACTGAAGATATGCTGGTAACAGGATAAGGAAACAAGTCTGATTTTAGCACAGTTATTAAAATAGAAATGTGCACAGTTGCATTGAACATTAGGCTTTTTTTTTTTACAGTTTATCAGACAGACGATCAGACACATTTCTACCTGAACTTGGCTCAAATAGTACAGTACAGTATCGTACAGTATCATACAGTATAGTATAAACTGTAGTATCATACAGTATAGTATAGTACAGTATCGTACAGTATAGTACAGTATCATACAGTATAGTACAGTATAATATAAACTGTAGTATCATACAGTATAGTATAGTACAGTATTGTACAGTATCATATAGTATAGTACAGTATCATACAGTATAGTATAAACTGTAGTATCATACAGTATAGTATAGTACAGTATCATACAGTATAGTATAAACTGTAGTATCATACAGTATAGTATAGTACAGTATCGTATAGTGTAGTATAGTACAGTATAATGTAGTATAGTACAATATCATACAGTGCACTATAGTATCATACAGTATAGTATAATATAGTATTTGAGGTTGAATAAAGACATGTGCCCATCTAGTCCAACCTCCTCAGCAATACCCACATTTCTTGCCTATCAGATGATCCAGAGCAAGGCAAAAAAAAACTATGAAAATTATGAAGGGGAAAAATAATTGGCAATCGGAAATATTTCTAGATCAGTTACACTTTATGTATCAATACCAGTAACTTACAACATTTCTTTATTTGTATAAACTCATCCAGCTTTTTTTTAACTATCCAATAAACCTGCCACCACAACGTCCACTGGAAGACAGTTCCATAGCTTTACTGTTCTCACAATGAAAAACCCTTTCCGACCTTAAAGACTAAACTTCTTTATTTTCAGTATTAAGGGATGTCCGTGTGTCCTCTGACATGTTCTATTGGTGAACAATGCCCCAGATAGTTTATTGTATGGCCCATTAATATATTTATACACAGTGATCATATCACTACATCTTTTCTCTAGTATACATAATTCTAACTTATCCAGTCTTTCATTATATTCAAGCTCCCCCATTTATTATTTTAGTTGCCCTTCTCTGAACCCTTTCCATTTCCAAGGTGTCCTTCCTGTACACAGGATTCCAAAATTGCACTGCATATTCCAAATGAGGCCTTACCAATGCTTTTTAAAGGGGGAGAATAACATTTTTCTCCCTTGAATTTATACCTCTCTTTATACAAGACAATACCATGCTGGCTCTGGCTGTTGCCGCCTGGCACTGCTTGCTTCCTTTAAGTTTGTTATCCACCAAAACACCAAGAACCTTTTCTAACAGAGATTCACTTAACACATAGCAATTTATTGTGTAAGCAGCACAAGGATTTATAAGTCAAAAATGCATCACCTTACATTTATCAACATTGAGTCTCATCTACCACTTAGCAGCTCAATGTGACGATCCAACTAAATCCACCAACAACTATTGCATGTCATCTGAAGCTTTTAATGGTCAACAAAGTTTGTGTCGTCAGCAAACACAGAAATCTTGCTGACAATACCCACTTCCAAATCATTAATAAATAGATTAAATAGAAGCGGCCCCAACACAGAACCCTGTGGCACCACACTTAGAACCTTACCAACTACTCTCTGAATCCGATCCATCAACCAATTTTCTATCCATGTACAAATGTTCCACCCCAGCCCAACAGACCTGAGCTTTTACATTAGTCGCCTATGGGGACTGTATCAAAAGCCTTTATAAAATCCAAATAAACTACATCTACTGCTATGCCAGAGTTCCTACTTACTTCCAAAGCATGTTTGTTTAATACATCTTCTGCTTACAAAGGAATAGAAGACTAACTGCAAGACCAGATGCCTTTAACAGTGGAGTAACTAGTGGGCCCGCGATGGCTGGGGGGCCCAGGACCAACAGAGCTCACTACAGCAGAGGGCCCGCGATCTCATCGCGACATACCTTTACATCACAATGTTTACATCACATTTACATCAGATGTTTAAGAACAGCTGATCCCAGTGCCACTGGTGAGGGGGGGGGTCTCAGGTTACCGGCCACCAACCCTGCAAGGGGGCAAGTACCCCTGTAGTTCCAACACTGCTTTTTGATGCCCAATGCTATTAAATTAATGCAAGACAAACATTAATTCAGCCTTAAAATCACTGCATAATTCAATGTCCTTACAGAGGCTTAAAAAACAGAAATATGCACAAACTGTTCCACACAGGGATTTTGGAAAATGAGTGAGATCTCAGGGACCATCAATAAATACCTTAAGGTTCCATCTGTTCTACATGTCTCCAGGGACCATAGTGATTGCTGGGAAATGAAGAGTTAGAAGTTTCACCCAGGACAAAGGGATTGGAAATATTTACAGTGATACAGAAGATCTGACTTTGCTCTACCAAGCCATTGATGTTGTTTCATTAAGTCCATCAAGCTAAAATCTGATTAGCAGAGATGTTTGAAACCAGTGAGTTTTATTCTGTTCTTGAATTTTTGAATTTTAAAAAAAATTGAGAATTCAAAAATCCAATCACCAACTCTTAGAAATCAGAAATAGAGTAAAATAAGGGTAGAAAAATCATGGTAAATAGCAATAGATGTCTCAGGGACCAGGGAAATTGTCAGGAGAACACGTACAAATCACTAAAACATTTCGCATATATACAAGACTACTTTCGGTAACCCTCTCATGTAGCCTTGTATATTCGGTAAGCCTGGAAAATAACCTCTGTAACCCTTGTAAGTAGCTTCATATATTTGGTAACCCTCGTAAGTAGCTTCATATATTCGGTAACCCTAAAAAAATAGCCTAGGTACTCCTCGTAAGTAGCTTCATATATTCGGTAACCCTGGAAAATAGCTTCGGTAACCCTCGTAAGTAGCTTCATATATTCGGTAACCCTAAAAAAATAGCCTAGGTAACCCTTGTAAGTAGCTTCATATATTTGGTAGCCCTGGAAAATAGCCTCGGTAACCCTCGTAAGTAGCTTCATATATTCGGTAACCCTGAAAAATATCCTCGGAAAGTAGTTTCGGTAACCCTTGAAAGTAGATTCGGTAACCCTTGAAAGTAGATTCGGTAACCCTTGAAAGTAGATTCGGTAACCCTTGTAAGTAGTTTCGGTAATCCTTGAAAGTAGTTTCGGTAAACCCTTAAAAGTCGCTCTGTATTTTCGATAATTTGCGACAATCTGTGATCTGAAATTTGCAAACTTTTGGGAACTGAGAGTTCTGAGTAGGAACCAGGGTCTATTCGAACCCTAACTTCATGCAAATCACAAATTCACAAAATCTCAATACAGGCAGTTTTTTGTCTCTGATTTATTTACATTCTGAATTTGTCCTACTGGGTTGTGTGTGTGTTTAGGACATGGTGTTTTTTGTGAATTTAAATTCCCAAACCAAATCCTATATTTTTCCATTCATTCATTCCGACCAGACAGTATTGATATTTCTATTCTTTATAAATTGGAATATCTTCCTTTTTTCTCCTTGCCAGCTGTTGTTTAATTTGCCATTAACTGTGTGTGTTTACTGTATATCATCAATTAGCATCTGTACATCTCTCACCTTGGTGGATTCTGATATTCGTTTCCTTTCAGGAGACTTCCCTATGGAATTATCTGTCAAAAGCTCCCATACTCTGAGCTATTCCCCAAAGTGCTCCCTTCCATTGGATGCCTGTTTGACAGTCTCTGGTTACAACTGAAAGTTTGATTTTTAGAGTTTGAGTTTGAATTTTAGTGGCTTTATTATACATTATTGCTACCTGGAAGTAAATGCTATGGCGTTGATGCATTAAGAGGAGCAAAAGTCTGCCCCTTCCATTAATATGCAGCGACCAATCAGATTTCAGCTTTTTACTTGGTGACTGCACTTTCTGCAATGTAATAGCATGGGCAAACCTTTTATTGTATGAGCCCCGACAAGGCTGGTTTTGATACCAAAAAGGAGTACAGCAAATGGAGACATTAGAAAATAAAAGTAGGTACCACCAGTCAGATCATCAAAGATACAGTCAATATTCATCAACCAATTGTAGCATTTTTAGGATGATTAATTGACAATGAGAAACTGCTTTAGTATAAAATGTTGGCAAGACAATAGATTAACTATAAATACCTAACTGAATCCCAGACATGGATATTCTTTCTCCTATCACTCATGGGAAACGCAAGACAGAAATGAAATGGCAGGATCAGGATTCTGAAACAGAGAAGAAACAAAGAGCTGGTTTTGATGTTTCACCACTAGATTAAATGTTAGGCCCTTATGTTTATTACTTTATCCCATCACATTTGGTCTTTCAGGTATGAAAATCAATTTAGATTATGATTTATGATCCCTATCAAAAGGTTTCCACGTGGTGTTAGCGATACTAAACATACAAACTGTGCAGGTAGGGTGTATAAAAGAGAACCCCAAATTCCTGGGTCTGGTTTAGTAAAATACCTGTAACCCCCTGATTCTTTTTTAGGAATCGCCTCCCCCCCCACCTGCGACATATAACAGCAAGGCGTAAGGGACCTCCTAAATGCAAGTTGTTAATTGCATTGCCCCACCACTACCTCTTTTCAGGCTTGGTTTCTTTATTTTGACATACATGGCCTCCTTGACACCTCTTTTGAACCAATCCTATTCCTTGGCCAAGATGTTGACATTACAATCTTCAAAAGTATCCTTAAGATGCAGGTACATGGCTGAGTCCATTTATCTGACATGTACAATGCTGTTTTGATGCCTTACCATGGGCAGTTTTAAAAACACCTCTCAGCTACAAGGAGTAGAGATGGACGAACTTCGTAAAATCTGTTCCGATTTTAGATTTTTGGACTTCCAAAAAAAACAAAAAAAAAAAAATAAGAAAAGTTTTATTAAAATCGAAGGAAAAATAGCAATGGTAACTTACTGTACATGGCTCTGGGACCTGGAAAATGGTCTGGGGAACACGTACAAATAGCCAAAACTTGAAGAAATAATAATCCATCATTTTCCCATATTCAGACTAGAGAGTTCACAAATTCGATAAAACTCCCATACACGGTATTAAGGGTTTACAAATTGAGTATTTCTCCTATATATACGGAGGGTTTCCACAAATTCAATAAATTTCAAAAAATTTAATTGTGAATTCTAAAATCCTCCACTAACTTCACAGATAATTATCCAAAATAGTTCCAAAAAGTCTGAATCTGTTCGGAAGCATAAAATCTGATTTCTAGTTCATTTCTTTTTAGGAGGTCCCTGGCAGTGGTTGGCACATATGCAGGGTTATTCAATAAAAGTTCTTATAGTTTAAAATGGTGCTAATTTTGCGCCAACCAATCAGATGTTAGCTTTCAAATGTTAAGTAAGATCTGATTGGTTGGGGCTAAATTAGCACCATTTTAAACGATAAGAACTTTTATTGAATCTCCCTGATGGTGAACTTGGGGCATCTATCTCAACATGAATTATGGAACCATATTAATACACGTGCGGTATTGCTCCTGTAAATGTATGGCCATGGGCGTACATTTACACCAAACATTCGTAAATTAATGAGCGTTCGTAGGATAACATGTGGTAGGAAACTAACGATCGCGTTCCAATCTACAATTGTTAGCATTAATTAATGATTGGAAATGAATGACCGTTAAACTGATCGGAGATTATCGATTGGCATATTGATTGTTAAACCGATCGTTAAAGGCACGATATCGCTAAAAAGTGATACCGCAGAGTATAATTTGTAATTACAACTTCTCTTACAAGTTCTCCTTATTTCTGGTGAAAAAAAATACATTTCCTTTCAACTGACAAGAATGAAACAGGCCGCCATTGTGATTTTCCCCGCAAAAATGGGGAAAATCACCAGGTACACAAATCTATGTGCTAAAGGAATCAGTGAGAAAGAAATTTCATGTTCTGACAATTATCTAGAGTCCAGATCTGTTAATGGAGAAAAGGCTACATTTGTAAATATTGTATGGTGGGGGTAGGTTCAGCCGTTTGTCTGATCCGGTTATGTTGGTATATTGTGTAGTTCCCTGTACGATCAGTGGCGAATGGTCAGTCGGGACAAATCTCAGCTCATGTGTAATCAACCTAAAGCTGTAGATTTGTAGACCGCGGTGGGAAAAGAAGAACCCAGTCAGCCTGAGCCATACCATAACCTTAGATCAAATTAAATTAAGACACAGACACAACTTTTTGGGGGAAACAATCGGGCACGGCTTATTATTGAATAACTTAATTTAAATATGCACCTTTGCATATTGCCACACTGTACACCCTTGCATTCCATAACCATTCTTGTTGTTAACCATCTCCAGCCATAGATCTCAGCTTGATTGCCAACCTCTGTCTTGCCAGAGGGCATGTAACGGCTCCACCAATATCCAGCAAGGATGTACCAATTTTTAAATACATATAACATAAAAAAAATAACATAAAAACAGTGGGGACGGGAGGGATGAGCTGTCACATCACCGGGAACTCCATAATTGTGCCAGCGACTGCGTGTAATGGCCTTAAATATAGACGCGGCGTGATGACATCACGCCGGTGCTGTGTCTCGTGAGATCACACTCGCGCTTCCCGTCCAAGGAGGAGGACAAACCAAGAGGCTTCCGACTTAACCCAGGTACCTCCCCCTGCCGTCAGACGCCCCATCCCCAATACGTGGCGGGGCTCCCAGGAAAACCATTAAGGGTAACCAACACAGTTTGCCTGTAAAGTAAACAGGAAGTGAATAATTCAATTCAATTCATAAAAAGATTTTCAAGAATATTTCCAAGTACCAGTAGGTTAGGACCCAGCTTGGGATGATGGCTGAGGTTAGTTATTTGGCCAACTACGGTAATTGCTTTTATTTACCCATGGTTCATGGTTTAAATCAGCGACCTAATAGAGATATAGCCAATATGCAATTAGAATTGTTTGTGCACTTGAATTCTATTGTTTGTATGTATTATAATTATGGTCACTATTTGCATTCTATGGATGTACATAACACTATTTTATGTAAATCAAGAAGTGAAGGGTCAAATTTTTTTTTTAACCTCCTTTAAAATTCCAGGTTAGGTTTTGCAGGCCAAGAAATTTAGGGGATCATTCGCCAAAAGTCCCTATCAAGAAAAATGGTGCAAATTGGTGTAAAAACCCAGCTGAAAAGAGGCTGCAGCGCTCCCAGGTAAATCACCCAATTAACTTCTCTATGCAACGTTACGGCTTTATACCCTTATTGTACATGTGATTAATTGGGGTTGTTTATTTATGGAGCTTTCTTGATTTTAAATTAAGTTTAAATTAAAATTAAATTGTTTTAAAGGGCATGTCCACCCCTATAACATTTTTTGTTATATAATAGCTCTCCCTCCCCAAGCCCCAATCGCTATAATAGATTTTGCAGAAACTCCCCTGATCTTTACTTACCTTCACTCTTTCCTCCGCCGTACTGCCCGGCACTCTGCTTGCATGAAACTGCAAGCAGGGGGCCGGACCGCTGAGAGGCAGCCAATCACGGACGCGGCAGCCAGCTGCACAGAACGCCGGGGGAGAGAGTTAAGGTAAGTAAAGAGTGTCTGGAAAATCTATTATAGCGGTTGGGGCTGGGGGAGGGAGAGCTATTATATAACAAAGGGTTTTTACACTAGGGGGAGGGAGATGAATACGGGAGAGAGGGAGGGGCCGCTCTAAACAAGCCAAAAACCGCAAAAACAATTTCCCTCGCTGCAGTGCTCCTGGTTGCTAGTTTTTTTGTCTTTGGGGGGGACATTACAGGAGAACCATTTGGAGCTGGAATGTAAGGTAAGGATTTTATTACACTACACAGGGGGGCCAGTAGTGGGGGAAATTATAGTTTTGGGGGTGGACATGCGTTTTGGGGGTGGATATGCCCTTTAATGAAGTGAAATTTGTTTTTGATAATCTATTCCATTTAATGAATCCCCAAACTAGAAGCTTTATAAATTAAAAAATTATAACATTTCCTGAAAGAGAACGAAGGTCTACCTTTGGAAAATTTACCATTGTCCTTTAAAAAAAATTCAGATATTTTCCTTCCATGTAGCCATAATAAGTAGCGATGAATGAAACTGGCGAGTTTCTGCGGTTCTGCGGAACCTATCGAAGTTGCGAAAATCCAATTGAACTGGAATATTAAAAAATTTCAATAGAGACTTTTCGAATGGGGTTTTCCAATTGTCACTGAAAAGGTCAGAGTTTCGAGACCAGGATTCATCCCTAATAACAAGGAATTGTTATTTTGTTGATATAATTAATTAGTAATATAATTGTAATCAGAAACTAAAATAATAAAATATGGGATAGCTATAATGTGGAATGGGGAGGAACCGATTTTTTTCTTCTATTAGGAGAGATGGGCAAACTTCGAAAATCTGTGAGTGGACCCAATGGGGTCAATAGGAGTTTAAAAATTTGAGAATTCCGCCTAAAATGAAGGTAAAGTAGCAATGGTAACTTACTGTAAATGTCTCAGGAACCTGGGAAATGGTTTGAGGAACATATATCAATGCCCAAAATCTTTTTAAAAACAAAAAACACAGAATTTCGCATTTACAAAATTTAAAATATTTAAAATTTCTGTGAATTTTCAGAAAATCAGAAAAAGTCAGAAATCTGCAAAGTCCAAGTTCCGACAGATCCGTGAAATCCGCTTCGGAACCAGGTTTACATTACATTAAAATAATCACCCTCATACTGTATGTGGCATTTAAGTGTAAAATGATTCATGCTGGTGGATATACGTATATCTGTGGAAATAAGTGCAGCTAATGGGATTTTCTCTTCCTCCCACCTGATGTCACTAATGTGACAGCAGATCCTGTCAGACAGTGAGGAGAAGAGCGTGCAGGAGCAATAAAGGTTGCAGGAGACATACTGTAGACAGTGCAGCAGTACTAGCTGTTTATATTTGTTTGTACTGCCTATGATTTAATGTTTTAGGAATGAAATGTTCCAGCAGTCTATTTACTAGATTGAAATAACCACATATTACATTGCTGAATTCATTTATCTGTGCTGTGGCCATATGTACAAGACCTGACATTCTATTGGCTGTTGTGGCCGAGAGTCATATGGTTTATCTTGGTGTAATATATTTCCAAGAGTAATCTGTGTAATGATTTTCACTGGGAGTAATATAAGCAATCAATATAGTATTTACTGGCCATCCTTGATGGGAGTATGCTCAACTGATAGCAGTCCATTTACTCTTTTTGCTTGGAGTGGTAGGTGCAAGTGATAAAGATCTGTACTAGATGGTCTGTCCTGATGAGGGTTAATACACGAGACAGCAATTCATTTGGCAAATCTGTCAGGGGGGGGGATACTGTATGCAAGTGATTTTTAGTCCAGCTCAGCTGACTGTGATGTACTGTATATAGTAAAAGGAAATTACTCACATTTCTCCTATTCTTACAGACTATTTTGCATATTACAGGTCCCCAGAATAATATTTACCTAATAATTTCTGTCTACAGATTCTCCAGTTTGTGGATTTATATTCACTATGTAGCCGCAATCGCTCTGGGGAAATGTGGCTTTCCGTATTTAATACCTTAGCGTGATTTTAACACCAGCCCTTAAAAAAAAAGTAGTGCTAAAACAATTCCAAACCCCGTTATTAAATACCTTACACTGGTTGCGTGGTGTCTTTTGTGATACCCGCACAGTCGCACAATGAAGGGTAGCAAGCAAGGGGAGGGGCCCAGGGGAAAGAGGGACTGCAGGTATCTCACCCCTCCCAGATTGTCCGTGAGTCTCCCTTATTCTGGGGTGGTCTACCGCGAGACCACCCCAGACTCCCGGACTTAAAAGGAGACTTGAGTCTCCTCCACAGTCACGCCCACTTTGTAAGGCCACACCCCCGGAATACCCGGGGAATGCCCCTTACCCCGCCTCCCACCACCTTAGAACACTGGCCACGCTCCATGTGACATCCCCCACATGGCGCCACACACCCTCCCTCGCTATGCCCTCTTTCCCCACCCTGCCTGAAAGCCTGAAGGGGCAGGAAGTGCAGAGGATCTGCTACCATATCACACATAAAAAATTGTATATTTTCAAAACTATGTAAAAACAAATAATGAAAGTAAATTGCAAAAATACTCAGGAAAGCAATTCCTGTTAATTCACCTGAAGTCATTTTTGGACCACAGTTAGCGTTTAAAGGACAACTATACTGTAAAAATTGTATGTTTTGAAAATGGAAAGTACCTGGGGCAGGGAGGTAGGATTGATTATACCCACCTCCCAATATTGTTTCATTAAGGAGCTACAGCACGTACAGTTTTCATTTGCCAGGTTATTGCCCTGGACCTTCCTGTATTAAAGATAGTGCTGAAGCACCTAGGCAGAAGCTCCTCATATAAATGATATTGGGAGTTATAAAATACCAATCCTACCCACCTGCCCCAGGTACTTTTCATTTTAACTATTTTTAAAAAATACTTCATATGCACTATAGTTCTCCTGTAGTTTTGTGAAAGTGTCAAAATTTCATGGAACCAAAAATCCACTTTATTCGTCACTGTTTTTCGACAATTTCCACAAACTTCCAAACTTTTGCTCCATGAATTTAAAAAAAACAGGTTGGGTTTGAAACCAGGACTCCTCCTTTTAATGTAGCGATACAACACAATAATAATAGCATTGGAAATAAATGTTATATTCTACTTTGTTTTATGATTATACTTTTTCTCATTAGTTGCATTCCATATAGAATTGATATTTCAATAATTTTAGATATATTGAATATTTTCACCTTCCACCCCCAACACACAGGAGCACAACGAACAATCTCCACTCCAGGCCTCTCCGCCCCTTTAATTAGACTCTGATTTTGCTGATTTTTGTTGATATAAGACTGTGTGGGCGTCAGTATTCAGCAATGCGAGTGTTATGTGAGTGGGTGAATCTTTCAATATGCAGGCGTACAGTAAGTGTTTAGCACTTCTAGTATAACTTGGAAAAGTAAACTGACTAAAAGTAGATCCTTAGCAACAAGTTTTTTTTGTTCCCATAATCTCCTGCATAGCATAGAATGCTTTTCATTTAATTAAAGGTTCGTCATTGGCTGCCTTGCATATATCAGACATCATACAAACACCATGGGATAAAACAGGATTTGCCTAATATCGGCAAGATGTGGGGGCTGAAAATCACGGACCATGACGACAAACTGTAGTTCACGTCCTTTAATGATTTTTGAAGATTGGCCACAGGGGCGTAGCTAGAAATCACTGGGCCCCATTGCAAAATTTTGGTTGGGGCACTTTAAAACCACAAGAAACAAATGTAACTACCTTACAGGTGCCTCCGCCTGCTACCTATGTTTAACTGGTCGCCTGAGGCTCAATGGGTAACCTTTCAACAGGGAGCCTTAACCAACAGAGAAGCCAGAGCACTCCTACATACATATACCCTGCTCCAGACACACCTTGGCACAAACCTACATACATATAGTGCTACATACACATACCCTGCTCCAGACACACCGTGGCACACAGCTACATACACATAGCCTGCTCCATACACACCTTAACACAAACCTACATACATATAGTGCTACATACACATACCCTGCTCCAGACACAGCGTTGCACACACCTACATACATATAGTGCTACATACACATACTCTGCTCCAGACACACCGTGGCACACAACTACATACATACAGTGCTACATACACTTGTGCTTCTCTCCAATAACAACACATATGAGGCTTTAACAAGGGATCCCACCAGCCGTTACAAGAAAAGGGTCACAGACTTACTACAACAGCTTCTAAAGGATAAAGCCATTGATCGAGCAATGTATCATCGCCTCTACCCTGGTGAGGCACATCCATGCATATATGGACTCCCTAAGATACATAAGGAAGGGGCACCACTAAGACCTATAGTCAGCAGCATCAACTCTGTAACATACAAGGTGGCAAAATACCTAGTCAACATCTTAGGACCATTGGTGGGAAGTTCTAAGCATCACACCCAGAACTCTCAGGATTTCACCAACAAGATTGAAGATATAGTACTCGGTGCAGAATAAACTATGGTGTCCTATGATGTGACATCTCTCTTCACCTGTATACCCACTAAGGAGGCTGTTGACATGGTGAGAAAAAGGCTAGGCCAAGACAGCACTTTTACCAGCAGAACTGATCTCAACCCAGAACAGGTGTGTTCCCTACTGGACTTGTGCCTGAATACCACCTATTTCAAATACAGGGATAAGTTCTATAAGCAAAAACACGATGTGCTATGGGATCTCCAGTTTCACCCATTGTGGCCAACCTTTACATGGAGGGGGTAGAAAAACAGGCGCTTAATACCTTTAAGGGCATAGCACCCAGCCACTGGTTCAGATATGTGGATGACACCTGGGTTAAAATCCACCAGAAGGAAGTACAAGCTTTCACAGAACACATTAATGCGGTAGACCAAAACATCAAATTTACAAGGGAAGAGGTACAAAACAACAAACTGGCTTTCTTGCTTGGTAGAAGTCAGGGAAAATGTAAGGGAAGTAGAGGTTTACAGAAAACCAACACACACACAGATCAGTATTTGATGTTTGACTCCCACCACCCTTTAGATCACAAGCTGGGTGTCATCAGAACCCTGCAACACAGAGCTGAGAACATCTCCACTAGCACAGAGGCGAAGGCTAAAGAAATGAAACATCTCAGAGGAGCCCTTAAAACTTGTGGATATCCAGACTGGACCTTTGTCAAAAGAAGTAGAAGGAAAGAAAAGAACACAAATACCAACAGTGAAGGGGAAAAGCAAGACAGGAGAAAGAACATGGTCATCCCATATGTAGCAGGGGTCTCCGAGAAATTATGAAGAATTTTTAAAAAACACCATATCCCTGTCTGCTTTAAAGGGTATGTCCACCCTTAAAAATTTTTTTTGATATAGTATTCCCCGTCCCCCCAGCCCCAACCGCTCTATTTATTTTATTAGAAAGTTCCCCAAACTTTACTTACCTTCCCTCTTTCCTCCGCCGCGCTGCCAGGCCCTCTGCTTGTGAGATAATGCATGCAGAGGGGCGGGACCGGCAGTCGCGTCTGTGATTGGCTGAACGGTGGAGTGCGGCGGGGTGCGGTGGAGGAAAGAGGGCAGGTAATTAAATTTGGGGAACTTTCTAATAAAATAAATAGAGCGGTTGGGGCTGGGGGGACAGGGGGAATGATTTGCCTAAAGGTTTTTATGGTAGGGGTAGGGAATGCTAATCAGGAGGGAGAGGGAGGGGGAGAAGGGCTGCAGTACGCATGCCAAACTTCTCCCGGAGGCCAGGTAGGAGGCAGAGTCCTATATGGACTCTGCTATCCTCCTGGTGGGCAGTTTTTGGTGCTGGGGGGGGGGGGCTACAGGAGAACCTTATGGAGCTGGGATGTAAGGTAAGGATTAAACTACACTACACAATGGGGCCAGTAGTGGGGGGGATTATAGTTTTGGGGGTGGACTTGCCCTTTAAACCGAACAACACACTGAGGCAGCAATTGGTACATCCGAAAGACCCAATGCCGAAACACAAGAAAAGCAACATCATATACGCAGTGCAGTGCAGTGAAGAATGCTCTGATTTGTATGTGGGGGAGACCAAACAGCAACTGCATCAACGTATGGCCCAGCACAGAAGAGCCAATTCCTCGGGTCGGGACTCAGCCGTGTACCTGCATCTTAAAGGAGAACTAAATCCATTTTTTTATACTCCAGAATCTGAAAACAACCCCCCTAAAAACACCAATAAGCTATAAAATCCCACTTCAGTAAATTGTATTAAAGTAAATGTAAGCCTGTTAAGAACTGGACAAAGTAACTGTGTGTGTATGCAGTGTTAGACTACACCTCCTGACCTCAGTCACATGCTTCCTTGCTTTATCTGTCCTGTAAAAGGATTGGATAGAGATTATTAATGGGTGTGACCAACTGTAACAAGTTTCTGCCATAGCTAAAGACTGAGCATGGGCAGAACATAATAGTCATTGACCAGACTGTGTGATATTAGAATGCTGTGATGTTAAGCACAAACCATATATTATTTAGGTAAATTTCCCAGCACCCGTATCACAATGAGAGGTAAGACACTGATTACTGGCTTTATATCAAGGTGTTCTGCCTTCTGGTTCAGTGTTGTTCTGTGGCTTTAGTTGTCCTTTAAGGATAAAGGACACACCTTTGAAAATTGTAATGTTAACACATTGGCAAAGGAACGTGACTGGTTCAAGAGAGGTGTTAAGGAGGCCATTTATGTGAAAATAAAGAAACCAAGCCTAAATAGAGGTGGGGGCTGTTCGACACCAACTGTCTGCCATGTACAATGCTGTTTTGACACCTTACCCTGGGCGTTCTTATTACACCTCTTAGCCACTATCCAATCACGCCCTTAACACTTGGCTGTGATATGCTAATTGGGATTTTCCAGGGTACATAATTGCCACAGATTCTTGTACAAGTCATTCTGAATTGAGTGTTGTATACACTGCAACACACATACACTGCTACAAACACACACATATTACATACATACCTCTTATACACACACACACATTCCTTTTGTTCCCCCTGCCTGCTTAGTGCTCTCTGTTTCCCTTCTTGCTTATTAAAGGAATGTGAACTATTCGTTTACTGCTTTAATTGGACAGGCGTAAAGGATGTCATTATCCTACATGCATGCCATAGTTTATACTCAATATGGAAGTGGTCAAGTGGAGCCGGCGGTGGATCTTGCGCAAGGTAAAACTCCTTTTTTTCTGGTTCACTCTAAATTAATTGAAGAACAAGAGGTAAGGCAAAGCTTCCTTTACCTCCCATTCTTTAAATTGATTCCTAGAGCACAATCATGGATATATCTCAGGAACTAATAAATTGCCAACCAAGCCCAGGTGCTGATTACTGACACAAACAATCTGTGTAAAGTAAAAAGGCCTGTTACAGATCAAATCAGATCCATCAGAGGTCGTGGTAGGTGGACAGAGCAGGATAATTGAATCACTACATAGACTTCTGTTGAGTAGCAAAGGAAACATCCATAGTAAAGTAATAATAACAACTAGATAGGAAACGTTAAGTATAAATGTTGAATTTGGCTTGTAATTCTTCATTTCGAAAGGGAATTGTATATCATATTATGTGTGTGTGGACAGCAGGTTTTAAAAATCAATTTTATTGCTATGGGAATGAAAGAGGGCATTTCATAATTAACTTTGACAAAATACATACATTTTATTATTGGTTGCTACAGACAGAGTGGGTATTGGGGTGCATTAGCAGGTATGTGTGTCAGTGGGGTTGAATGAGTATTTTTGATGATTCAGTTGCACTGGAAACAGATGGGTGCTGTGGGTGTAGGGGAGCATCGGCAGTTGCATGTACCTGTGTCTATGTGGGTCAAAGAGGTAAGTTTTACACTAATATCTATAAAACTAACTTTTTTGATGATATAGGATTGGTTGACATAAAAACAAGGACAGACTGACTGCAAATATTTGTGCTGTTTTATCTTGATTGCAATGTTTTAGTGACCACAAATGATGAGTAGACAAAGGGTGAAGAGAATTTTGGGCAAGAAGTGTACTAACAAGCAAATATATTTTGTTCTTCTCTTAGTTTCTTATTACTTTAGTAATGGAAATAAAACAGGACAACTACTTTACCAAACCAATGATCATGCACATCTAGCAGGGTACATCAGAATTCACTCAAAAAGCATGGAGGGTCACACACCAAAGTTTAAACCTGTTAAACTTTTATTTCAGAACCCAACATCTGTGGCACACAACTTTATAGGGGCTCCTTCCCCGTCATCAGGTTAGAAGGATCTGTACCCATACCTGTGAATATGCATAGGGTATCTACACATCAGTACAATTTTTGGAACATTTACAGGGCAATGCACCAACGAGCGCAGCGCTCATGTTTTAGAGTTTAAGTCACGCAGTTTAAGTCAATATTATATACCGGTAGTATCCCTGTATCAACCAGAACTACATTATATGTATTAATACCAGTAATTCTCAATATTATATAGTATCCCTGTACCAACCAGAACTACAGTATATGTATTAATACCAGTAATTCTCAATATTATATAGTATCCCTGTATCAACCAGAACTACAGTATATGTATTAATACCAGTAATTCTCAATATTATATAGTATCCCTGTATCAACCAGAACTACATTATATGTATTAATACCAGTAATTCTCAATATTATATAATATCCCTGTACCAACCAGAACTACATTATATGTATTAATACCAGTAATTCTCAATATTATATAGTATCCCCGTACCAACCAGAACTAGAGCATATGTATTAATACCAGTAATTCTCAATATTGTCTAGCATCCCCGTACCAACCAGTACTACAGTATATGTATTAATACCAGTAATTCTCAATATTATATAGTATTCTTGTACCAACCAGAACTACAGTATATGTATTAATACCAGTAATTCTTAATATTATATAGTATCCCTGTACCAACCAGAACTACAGTATATGTATAAATACCAGTAATTCTCAATATTATATACAGTAGTATCCCCGTATGCTATATAATATTGAGAATTACTGGTATTAATACATATACTGCAATTTTAGTTTCTCCAGGGATAATTTCCAATTGCCATTTGGAATTAGGAAGGAATTTTCCCCCCCACCCTCTTTTTAGCTGTTTTTTTTTTGGATATTCTGTAAGAATATTAATTCCCATGTATGGTTCTGTGATCGATTCATTTCCAATTTATAATCAATAGTTTTTTCTAAGAAGTCAATTGGAATCTAAAAACCCTTTGAATCAATTATTAAATCAACCGTGTTTGGTTAGCTTATGGTTACTGGCATCAGTACTTAGCAAACCATGCTGCAAACAATAAACCAGGATCCCAAACACCTAAGGGGACCTCCAAACCAATGATTTTTAATGGTGAATAGTTGAAATGGGGCCCCCATGCAGTGTTATGTATAGGGGCCCCCACAGATCCGGCCCTGGTGCTTAGTTTTTGAAGTTTTGTTGTAATGATTTGCTCCTCAGATGGATTTCTAAATTGTTCATTAGGATAATGTAAGACTCAGTACATTTATCCCTTTAACGTTTTTTATTGTATATATTTATTATTATATATAGTAGTAGCCTACTGATGTTACAACCACATGGAGCTTTAACATAAAACTGTTATACAACCTATACAGTGTAACATGCATGCCAAGGGATGTTATATAAAAAGATAATTGCTTGCCTATTGGCCATCATTTTGTGTGGGTAAATTACTTTCAACCGACCGCTAATTAATTTGGCAAGCATAAATTTTATGTGAGTGTGGCATCTGAATTGTGGCTTCTGGGGGACATTGTTTGTCAATAATTCAATTTGATTGATTGCTGTACTATTAAATGTAGGGGTTATGCGTCATGTATATATGTGATGATATATGATATAGCTATAAACTGATTATAACTGATGACATAGCTAAACACTGATTACAACTGATGACACTGCTTATAACTGATGACCTAGCTAAACACTGGTTATAACTGATGACCTAGCTAAACACTGATTATAACTGATGACCTAGCTAAACACTGGTTATAACTGATGACCTAGCTAAACACTGGTTATAACTGATGACCTAGCTAAACACTGGTTATAACTGATGACATAGCTGAACACTGGTTATAACTGATGACATAGCTAAACACTGCTTATAACTGATGACATAGCTAAACACTGCTTATAACTGATGACATAGTTAAACACTGAATATAACTGATGACATAGCTAAACACTGGTTATAACTGATGACAGCCAAACACTGGTTATAACTGATGACCTAGTTAAACACTGAATATAACTGATGACCTAGTTAAACACTGAATATAACTGATGACATAGCTAAACACTGATTATAACTGATGACATAGCTAAACACTGGTTATAACTGATATTTTTACATGGTAACTTCACTGTACATGCTCGGGGACCTGAAAAGGTCTGGGGAACCCGTACAAATAGCCAAACTTGAAAAATAATAATCCATCTTTTCCCATATTCAACAGAGAGTTCACAAATTCGATAAAACCTCCCATACACGTATTAAGGTGGTTTACAATTGAGTATTTCTCCTATATATACGGAGGGTTTCCACAAATTCAATAAATTTCAAAAATTTAATTGTGAATTCTAAATCCTCCACTAACTTCACAGATATTATCCAAATAGTTCCAAAAGTCTGAATCTGTTCGGAAGCATAAATCTGATTTTCTATGTCATTTCTTTTTAGGTAGGTCCCTGGCAGTGGTTGGCACATATGCAGGGTTATTCAATAAAAGTTCTTATAGTTAAAATGGTGCTAATTTTGCGCCAACCAATCAGATGTTAGCTTTCAAATGTTAAGTAAGATCTGATTGGTTGGGGCTAAATTAGCACCATTTTCGATAAGAACTTTTATTGACATCTCCCTGAGGTGAACTTGGGGCATCTATCTCAACATGAATTATGGAACATATTAATACACGTGCGGTATTGCTCCTGTAAATGTATGGCCATGGGCGTCATTTACACCAAACATTCGTAAATTATGAGCGTTTCGTAGGATAACATTTGGTAGGAAACTAACGATCGCGTTCCAATCTACAATTGTTAGCATTAATTAATGATTGAAATGAATGACCGTTAAACTGATCGGATTATCGATTGGCATATTGATTGTTAAAACCGATCGTTAAAGCACGATATCGCTAAAAAGTGATACCGCAGAGTATAATTTGTAATTACAACTTCTCTTACAATTTTCTCCTTATTTCTGGTGAAAAAAATACATTTCCTTTCAACTGACAAGAATGAAACAGGCCGCCATTGTGATTTTCCCCGCAAAAGGGGAAAATCCACCAGGTACACAAATCTATGTGCTAAAGGAATCAGTGAGAAAGAAATTTCATGTTCTGACAATTATCTAGAGTCCAGATCTGTTAATGGAGAAAAGGCTACATTTGTAAATATTGTATGTGGGGGGTAGGTTCAGCCGTTTGTCTGATCCGGTTATGTTGGTATATTGTGTAGTTCCCTGTACGATCAGTGGCGAATGTGTCAGTCGGACAAATCTCAGCTCATGTGTAATCAACCTAAAGCTGTAATTTGTAGACCGCGGTGGGAAAAGAAGAACCCAGTCAGCCTGAGCCATACCATAACCTTAGATCAAATTAAATTAAGACACAGACACAAACTTTTTGGGGGAAACAATCGGGCACGGCTTATTATTGATACTTAATTTAAATATGCACCTTTGCATATTGCCACACTGTACACCCTTGCATTCCATAACCATTCTTGTTGTTAACCATCTCCAGCCATAGTCTCAGCTTGATTGCCAACCTCTGTCTTGCCAGAGGGCATGTAACGGTCTCCACCAATATCCAGCAAGGATGTACCAATTTTTAATACATATAACATAAAAAAAATAACATAAAAACATGGGGACGGGAGGGATGAGCTGTCACAAATCACCGGGAACTCCATAATTGTGCCAGCGACTGCGTGTAATGGCCTTAAATATAGACGCGGCGTGATGACATCACGCCGGTGCTGTGTCTCGTGAGTCACACTCGCGCTTTCCCGTCCAGGAGGAGGACAAACCAAGAGGCTTCCGACTTAACCCAGGTACCCCCCCTGCCGTCAGACGCCCCATCCCCATACGTGCGGGGCTCCCAGAAAACCATTAAGGGTAACCAACACAGTTTGCCTGTAAAGTAAACAGGAAGTGAATAATTCAATTCAATTCATAAAAAGATTTTCAAAATATTTCCAAGTACCAGTAGGTTAGGACCCAGCTTGGGATGATGGCTGAGGTTAGTTATTTGGCCAACTACGGTAATTGCTTTTTTTACCCATGGTTCATGGTTTAAATCAGCGACCTAATAGAGATATAGCCAATATGCAATTAGAATTGTTTGTGCACTTGAATTCTATTGTTTTGTATTTATTATAATTATGGTCACTATTTGCATTCTATGGATGTACATAACACTATTTTATGTAATCAAGAAGTGAAGGGTCAAATTTTTTTTTTAACCTCCTTTAAAATTCCAGGTTTAGGTTTTGCAGGCCAAGAATTTAGGGGATCATTCGCCAAAGTCCCTATCAAAAAAATGGTGCAAATTGGTGTAAAACCCAGCTGAAAAGAGGCTCAGCGCTCCCAGGTAAATCACCCAATTAACTTCTCTATGCAACGTTACGGCTTTATACCCTTATTGTACATGTGATTAATTGGGGTTGTTTATTTATGGGCTTTTTTGATTTTAAATTAAGTTTAAATTAAAATTAAATTGTTTTTAAAGGGCATGTCCACCCCTATAACTTTTTTGTTATATAATAGCTCTCCCTCCCCAAGCCCCAATCGCTATATAGATTTTTGCAGAAACTCCCCTGATCTTTACTTACCTTCACTCTTTCCTCCGCCGTACTGCCTCACTCTGCTTGCATGAAACTGCAAGCAGGGGGCCGGACCGCTGAGAGGCAGCCAATCACGCGCGGCAGCCACTGCACAGAACGCCGGGGGAGAGAGTTAGGTAAGTAAAGAGTGTCTGGAAAATCTATATAGCGGTTGGGGCTGGGGAGGGAGAGCTATTATATAACAAAGGGTTTTTACACTAGGGGAGGGAATGGAATACGGAGAGAGGGAGGGGCCGCTCTAAACAAGCCAAAAACCGCAAAAACAATTTCCCTCGCTGCAGTGCTCCTGGTTGCTAGTTTTTTTGTCTTTGGGGGGGACATTACAGAGAACCATTTGGAGCTGGAATGTAAGGTAAGGATTTATTACACTACACAGGGGGGCCAGTAGTGGGGGAAATTATAGTTTTGGGGGTGGACATGCGTTTTTGGGGGGTGGATATGCCCTTTAATAAGTGAAATTTGTTTTTGATAATCTATTCCATTTAATGAATCCCCAAACTAGAGACTTTATAAATTAAAAATTATAACATTTCCTGAAAGAGAACGAAGGTCTACCTTTGGAAATTTACCATTGTCCTTTAAAAAAATTCAGATATTTTCCTTCCATGTAGCCATAATAAGTAGCGATGAATGAATGGCGAGTTTCTGCGGTTCTGCGGAACCTATCGAAGTTGCGAAAATCCAATTGAACTGGATATTAAAAAATTTCAATAGAGACTTTTCGAATGGGGTTTTTCCAATTGTCACTGAAAAGGTCAGAGTTTCGAGACCGGATTCATCCCTAATACAAGGAATTGTTATTTTGTTGATATAATTAATTAGTAATATATTTGTAATCAGAAACTAAAATAATAAATATGGGATAGCTATAATGTGGAATGGGGAGAACCGATTTTTTTTCTTCTATTAGAGAGATGGGCAAACTTCGAAAATCTGTGAGTGGACCCAATGGGGTCATAGGAGTTTAAAATTTGAGATTCCGCCTAAATGAAGGTAAAGTAGCAATGGTAACTTACTGTAAATGTCTCAGGAACCTGGAAATGGTTTGAGGAACATTATCAATGCCCAAAATCTTTTTAAAAAACAAAAAACACAGAATTTCGCATTTACAAAATTTAAAATATTTAAAATTTCTGTGAATTTTCAGAAAATCAGAAAAAGTCAAATCTAAAGTCCAAGTTCCACCGATCCGTGAAATCCGCTTCGGAACCAGGTTTTACATTACATTAAAATAATCACCCTCATACTTATGTGGCATTTAAGTGTAAAATGATTCATGCTGGTGGATATACGTATATCTGTGGAAAAATGCAGCTAATGGGATTTTTCTCTTCCTCCCACCTGATGTTCACTAATGTGACAGCATATCCTGTCAACAGTGAGGAGAGCGTGCAGGAGCATAAAGGTTTGCAGAGACATACTGTAGACAGTGCAGCGTACTAGCTGTTTATATTTGTTTGTACTGCCTATGATTTTTAATGTTTTAGGAATAAATGTTCCAGCAGTCTATTTAACTATTGAAATAACCACATATTACATTGGCTGAATTCATTTATCTGTGCTGTGGCCATATGTACAAACCTGACATTCTATTGGCTGTTGTGGCCGAGAGTCATATGGTTTATCTTTGGTGAATATATTTCCAAGAGTAATCTGTGTAATGTTTTCACTGGGAGTAATATAAAGCAATCAAATAGTATTTAACTGGCCATCCTTGATGGATTATGCTCAACTGATAGCAGTCCATTTACTCTTTTGTCTTGGAGTGTAGGTGCAAGTGATAAAGATCTGTACTAGATGGTCTGTCCTGATGAGGGTAATACCCGAGACAGCAATTCATTGGCAAATCTGTCAGGGGGGGGATACTGTATGCAAGTGATTTTTAGTCCAGCTCAGCTGACTGTGATGTACTGTATATATAAAAGGAAATTACTCACATTTCTCCTTTCTTACAGACTATTTGCATATTTACAGGTCCCCAGAATTATTTACCTAATATTTCTGTCTACAGATTCTCCAGTTTGTGGATTTATATTCACTATGTAGCCGCAATCGCTCTGGGGAAATGTGGCTTTCCGTATTTAATACCTTAGCGTGATTTTAACACCAGCCCTTAAAAAAAAGTAGTGCTAAAACAATTCCAAACCCCGTTATTAATACCTTACACTGGTTGCGTGGTGTCTTTTGTGATACCCGCACAGTCGCACAATGAAGGTAGCAAGCAAGGGGAGGGCCCAGGGGAAAGAGGGACTGCAGGTATCTCACCCCTCCCAGATTGTCCTTGAGTCTCCCTTATTCTGGGGTGGTCTACCGCGAGACCACCCCAGACTCCCGGACTTAAAAGGAGACTTGAGTCTCCTCCACAGTCACGCCCACTTTGTAAGGCCACACCCCCGGAATACCCGGGAATGCCCCTTACCCCCCTCCTCCCACCACCTTAGAACACTGGCCACGCTCCATTTGACATCCCCCACATGGCGCCACACAACCCTCCCTCCTATGCCCTCTTTCCCCACCCTGCCTGAAAGCCTGAGGGGCAGGAAGTGCAGAGGATCTGCTACCATATCACACATAAAAAATTGTATATTTTCAAAACTATGTAAAAACAAATAATGAAAGTAAATTGCAAAAATACTCAGGAAAGCAATTCCTGTTAATTCACCTGAAGTCATTTTTGGACCACAGTTAGCGTTAAAGGACAACTATACTGTAAAAATTGTATGTTTTGAAAATGGAAAGTACCTGGGGCAGGGAGGTAGGATTTGATTATACCCACCTCCCAATATTGTTTTCATTAAGGAGCTACAGCACGTACAGTTTTCATATTGCCAGGTTATTGCCCTGGACCTTCCTGTATTAAAGATAGTGCTGAAGCACCTAGGCAGAAGCTCCTCATATAAATGATATTGGGAGTTATAAAATACCAATCCTACCCACCTGCCCCAGGTACTTTTCATTTTAACTATTTTTAAAAAATACTTCATATGCACTATAGTTCTCCTGTAGTTTTGTGAAGTGTCAAAATTTCATGGAACCAAAAATCCACTTTATTCGTCACTGTTTTTCGACAATTTCCACAAACTTCCAAACTTTTGCTCCATGAATTTAAAAAAAAACAGGTTGGGTTTGAAACCAGGACTCCTCCTTTTAATGTAGCGATACACACATAATAATAGCATTGGAAATAAATGTTATATTCTACTTTGTTTTATGATTATATTTTTTCTCATTAGTTGCATTCCATATAGAATTGATTTCAATATTTTTAGATATATTGAATATTTTCACCTTCCCCCCCCACACACAGAGGCACAACGACAATCTCCACTCCAGGCCTCTCCGCCCCTTTAATTAGACTCTGATTTTGCTGATTTTTGTTGATATAAGACTGTGTGGCGTCAGTATTCAGCAATGCGAGTGTTATGTGAGTGGGTGAATCTTTCAATATGCAGGCGTACAGTAAGTGTTTAGCACTTCTAGTATAACTGGAAAAGTAAACTGACTAAAAGTAGATCCTTAGCAACAAGTTTTTTTTGTTCCCATAATCTCCTGCATAGCATAGAATGCTTTTCATTTAATTAAAGGTTCGTCATTGGCTGCCTTGTGCATATATCAGACATCATACAACACCATGGGATAAAACAGGATTTGCCTAATATCGGCAAGATGTGGGGGCTGAAAATCACGGACCATGACGACAAACTGTAGTTCACGTCCTTTAATGATTTTTGAAGATTGGCCACAGGGGCGTAGCTAGAAATCACTGGGCCCCATTGCAAAATTTTGGTTGGGGCACTTTAAAACCACAAGAAACAAATGTAACTACCTTACAGGTGCCTCCCCTGCTACCATGTTTAACTGGTCGCCTGAGGCTCAATGGGTAACCTTTCAACAGGGAGCCTTAACCAACAGAGAAGCCAGAGCACTCCTACATACATATACCCTGCCTCCAGACACACCTTGGCACAAACCTACATACATATAGTGCTACTACATACCCTGCTCCAGACCACCGTGGCACACAGCTACATACACATAGCCTGCTCCATACACACCTTAACACAAACCTACATACTATAGTGCTACATACACATACCCTGCTCCAGACACAGCGTTGCACACACCTACATACATATAGTGCTACATACACATACTCTGCTCCAGACCACCGTGGCACACAACTACATACATACAGTGCTACATACACTTGTGCTCTCTCCAATAACAACACATATGAGCTTTAACAAGGGATCCCACCAGCCGTTACAAGAAAAGGTCACAGACTTACTACACACGCTTCTAAAGGATAAAGCCTTGATCGAGCAATGTAATCACGCCTCTACCCTGGTGAGGCACATCCATGCAATATATGGCTCCCTAAGATACATAAGGAGGGGCACCCTAAGACCTATGTCAGCAGCATCAACTCTGTAACATACAAGGTGGCAAAATACCTAGCAACATCTTAGGACCTTGGTGGGAAGTTCTAAGCATCACACCCCGAACTCTCAGGATTTCACCAACAAGATTAAGATATAGTACTCGGTGCAGAATAAACTATGGTGTCCTATGATGTGACATCTCTCTCACCCGTATACCCACTAAGGAGGCTGTTGACATGGTGGAAAAAGGCTAGGCCAAGACAGCACTTTTACCAGCAGAACTGATCTCAACCCAGAACGGTGTGTTCCCTACTGGACTTGTGCCTGAATACCACTATTTCAAATACAGGGATAAGTTCTATAAGCAAAAACACGATGTGCTATGGGATCTCCAGTTTCACCCATTGTGGCCAACCTTTACATGGAGGGGGTAGAAAACAGGCGCTTAATACCTTTAAGGGCATAGCACCCAGCCACTGGTTCAGATATGTGGATGACACCTGGGTTAAATCCACCAGAAGGAAGTACAACAGCTTTCACAGAACACTAATGCGGTAACCAAAACATCAAATTTACAAGGGAAGAGGTACAACAACAAACTGGCTTTCTTCTTGGTAGAAGTCAGGGAAAATGTAAGGGAAAGTAGAGGTTACAGAAAACCAACACACACACGATCAGTATTTGATGTTTGACTCCCACCACCCTTTAGATCACAAGCTGGGTGTCATCAGAACCCTGCAACACAGAGCTGAAACATCTCCACTAGCACAGAGGCGAAGGCTAAAGAAATGAACATCTCGAGGAGCCCTTAAAACTTGTGGATATCCAGACTGGACCTTTGTCAAAAGAAGTAGAAGAAAAAAAGAACAAATACCAACAGTGAAGGGGAAACAAGACAGAAAAAACATGGTCATCCCATATGTAGCAGGGTCTCCGAGAAATTATAAGAATTTTTAAAAACACCATATCCCTGTCTGCTTTAAAGGGTATGTCCACCCTTAAAAATTTTTTTTGATATAGTATTCCCCGTCCCCCCAGCCCAACCCGCTCTATTTATTTTATTAGAAAGTTCCCAAACTTTACTTACCTTCCCTCTTTCCTCCCCGCCGCTCTGCAGGCCCTCTGCTTGTGAGTAATGCATGCAGAGGGGCGGGACCGGCAGTCGCGTCTGTGATTGGCTGAACGGTGGAGTGCGGCGGGGTGCGGTGAGGAAAGGGCAGGTAATTAAATTTGGGGAACTTTCTAATAAAATAAATAGAGCGGTTGGGGCTGGGGGACAGGGGAATGATTTGCCTAAAGGTTTTTATGGTAGGGGTAGGAATGCTAATCAGGAGGGAGAGGGAGGGGGAGAAGGGCTGCAGTACGCATGCCAAACTTCTCCCGGAGGCCAGGTAGGAGGCAGAGTCCTATATGAGCTCTGCTATCCTCCTGGTGGGCAGTTTTGGGACTTTGGGGGGGGGGGCTACAGGAGAACCTTATGGAGCTGGGATGTAAGTAAGGATTAAACTACACTACACAATGGGGCCAGTAGTGGGGGGGATTATAGTTTTGTGGGGTGGACTTGCCCTTAAAACCGAACAACAACTGAGGCAGCAATTGTACATCCGAAAGACCCAATGCCGAAACACAAGAAAAGCAACATCATATACGCAGTGCAGTGCAGTGAAGAATGCTCTGATTTGTATGTGGGGGGACCAAACAGCAACTGCATCAACGTATGGCCCGCACAGAAGAGCCAATTCCTCGGGTCGGGACTCAGCCGTGTACCTGCATCTTAAAGGAGAACTAAATCCATTTTTTTATACTCCAGAATCTGAAAACAACCCCCCTAAAAACACCAATAAGCTATAAAATCCCACTTCAGTATATTGTATTAAGTAAATTTAAGCCTGTTAGAACTGGACAAAGTAACTGTGTGTGTATGCATGTTAGACTACACCTCCTGACCTCAGTCACATGCTTCCTTGCTTTATCTGTCCTGTAAAAGGATTGGATAAGATTTTAATGGGTGTGACCAACTGTAACAAGTTTTTCTGCCATAGCTAAGACTGAGCATGGGCAGAACATAATAGTCATTGACCAGACTGTGTGGATATAGAATGCTGTGATGTTAAGCACAAACCATATATTATTTAGGTAAATTTCCCAGCACCCGTATCACAATGAGAGGTAAGACACTGATTACTGGCTTTATATCAAGGTGTTCTGCCTTCTGGTTCAGTGTTGTTCTGTGGCTTTAGTTGTCCTTTAAGGATAAAGGACACACCTTTGAAAATTTTAATGTTAACACATTGGCAAAGGAACGTGACTGGTTCAAGAGAGGTGTTAAGGAGGCCATTTTGAAAATAAAGAAACCAAGCCTAAATAGAGGTGGGGGCTGTTCGACACACAACTGTCTGCCATGTACAATGCTGTTTGTACACCTTACCCTGGGCGTTCTTATTACACCTCTTAGCCACTATCCAATCACGCCCTTAACACTTGGCTGTGATATGCTAATTGGGATTTTCCAGGGTACATAATTGCCACAGATTCTTGTACAAGTCATTCTGAATTGAGTGTTGTATACACTGCAACACACATACACTGCTACAAACACACACATATTACATACATACCTCTTATACACACACACATTCCTTTTGTTCCCCCTGCCTGCTTAGTGCTCTCTGTTTCCCTTTTGCTTATTAAAGGAATGTGAACTATTCGTTATATGCTTTAATTGGACAGGCGTAAAGGATGTCATTATCCTACATGCATGCCATAGTTTATACTCAATATGGAAGTGGTCAAGTGGAGCCGGCGGTGGATCTTGCGCAAGGTAAAACTCCTTTTTTTCTGGTTCACTCTAAATTAATTGAAGAACAAGAGGTAAGGCAAAGCTTCCTTTACCTCCCATTCTTTAAATTGATTCCTAGAGCACAATCATGGATATATCTCAGGAACTAATAAATTGCCAACCAAGCCCAGGTGCTGATTACTGACACAAACATCTGTGTAAAGTAAAAAGGCCTGTTACAGATCAATAAGATCCATCAAGGTCTGGTAGGTGGACAGAGCAGATAATTGAATCACTAACATAGACTTCTGTTGAGTAGCAAAGGAAACATCCATAGTAAAGTAATAATAACAACTAGATAGGAAACGTTAAGTATAAATGTTGAATTTGGCTTGTAATTCTTCATTTCGAAAGGAATTGAATATCATATTATGTGTGTGTGGACAGCAGGTTTTAAAAATCAATTTTATTGCTATGGGAATGAAAGAGGGCATTTCATAATTACTTTGACAAAATACATACATTTTTATTGGTTGCTACAGACGTGGGTATTGGGGTGCATTACAGTATGTGTGTTCAGTGGGGTTGAATGAGTATTTTTGATGATTCAGTTGCACTGGAAACAGATGGGTGCTGTGGGTGTAGGGGAGCATCGGCATTGCATGTACCTGTGTCTATGTGGGTCAAAGAGGTAAGTTTACACTAATATCTATAAAACTAACTTTTTTGATGTAATATGGATTGGTTGACATAAAACAAGGACAGACTGACTGCAAATATTTGTGCTGTTTTATCTTGATTGCAATGTTTTAGTGACCACAAATGATGAGTAGACAAAGGGTGAAGAAATTTTGGGCAAGAAGTGTACTAACAAGCAAATATATTTTGTTCTTCCTCTTAGTTTCTTATTACTTTAGTAAAAAAAAACAGCAACTTTTACCAAACCAATGATCATGCACATCTAGCGGGTACATCAAATTCACTCAAAACATGGAGGGTCACACACCAAAGTTTAAACCTGTTAAACTTTTATTTCAGAACCCAACATCTGTGGCACACAACTTTATAGGGCTCCTTCCCCGTCATCAGTTAGAAGATCTGTACCCATACCTGTGAATATGCATAGGGTACTACATATCAGTACAATTTTTGGAACATTTACAGGGCAATGCACCAACAGCGCAGCGCTCATGTTTTAGAGTTTAGTCCCGCAGTTTAAGTCAATTTATATACCGGTAGTATCCTTGTATCAACCAGAACTACATATATGTATTAATACCAGTAATTCTCAATATTATATAGTATCCCTGTACCAACCAGAACTACAGTAATGTATTAATACCAGTAATTCTCATATTATATGTATCCCTGTACCAACCAGAACTACAGTATATGTATTAATACCAGTATTCTCAATATTATATAGTATCCCTGTACCCCCCAGAACTACGTATATTTATTAATACCAGTAATCTCATATTATATAGTATCCCTGTATCAACCAGAACTACAGTAATTGTATTAATACCAGTAATTCTCAATATTATATAGTATCCCTGTATCAACCAGAACTACAGTATATGTATTAATACCAGTAATTCTCAATATTATATAATATCCCTGTACCAACCAGAACTACAGTATATGTATTAATACCATTAATTCTCAATATTATATAGTATCCCCGTACCACCCAGAACTACAAGTAATTCTCAATATTATATAGTATCCCTGTACCAACCAGAACTACAGTATATGTATTAATACCAGTAATTCTCAATATTATATAGTATCCCTGTACCAACCAGAACTACAGTATATGTATTAATACCAGTAATTCTCAATATTATATATATCCCTGTACCAACCAACTACAGTATATGTATTAATACCAGTAATTCTCATATTATTATATATCTCTGTACCACACCAAACTACAGTATATGTATTAATACCAGTCTTCTCAATATTTATAGTATCCCTGTACCAACCAGAACTACAGTATATGTATTAATACCAGTAATTCTCAATATATTAGTATCCCTGTACCAACCAGAACTACAGTATATTGTATTAATACCAGTTCTCAATATTATATAATACTCTGTACCAACCAGAACTACAGTATTGTATTAATACCAGTTTCTCAATTTTATAGTATCCCTGTACAACCAGAACTACAGTATATGTATTAATACCAGTAATTCTCAATATCATATAGTATCCCTGTACCAACCAGAACTACAGTATATGTATTAATACCAGTAATTCTCAATATTAATATATATCTCTGTACCAACCAGAACTACAGTATATGTATTAATACCAGTAATTCTCAATATTATATATATCCCTGTACCAACCAGAACTACAGTATATGTATTAATACCAGTAATTCTCAATATTATATAGTATCCCTGTACCAACCAAACTACAGTATATGTATTAATACCAGTAATTCTCAATATTAATAGTATCCCTGTACCAACCGAACTACAGTATATATTAATACCAGTAATTCTCAATATTATATAGTATCCCCGTACCAACCAGAACTACAGTATATGTATTAATACCATTAATTCTCAATATAATATAGTATCCCCGTACCACCCAGAACTACAAGTAATTCTCAATATTATATAGTATCCCTGTACCAAACGGAACTACAGTATATGTATTAATACCAGTAATTCTCAATATTATATAGTATCCCTGTACCAACCAGAACTACAGTATAAGTATTAATACCAGTAATTCTCAATATTAATGTATCCTGTACCAACCAAACTACAGTATAGTATTAATACCAGTATATTCCCTGTACCAACCAAAACTACAGTATATATATTAATACCAGTAATCTCAATATTATATAGTATCCCTGTATCAACCAGAACTACAGTATATGTATTAATACCAGTAATTCTCTATATTATATAATATCCCTGTACCAACCAGAACTACATTATATGTATTAATACCAGTAATTCTCAATATTATATAGTATCCCTGTACCACAAGAACTACAGTATATGTATTATACCAGTAATTCCCTGTACCAACCAGAACTACAGTATATATATTAATACCAGTAATTCTCAATATTATAGTATCCCGTTCAACCAAACTACAGTATATGTATTAATACCAGTAATTCTCAATATTATATAAATCTCTGTCCAACCAGAACTACATTATATGTATTAATACCGTAATTCTCAATATTATATAGTATCCCTGTATCAACCAAACTACAGTATATGTATTAATACCAGTAATTCTCAATATATATGTATCAACCAGAACTACATTATATGTATTAATACCATTAATTCTCAATATTATATAATATCCCTGTACCACCAGAACTACATTATATGTATTAATACCAGTAATTCTCATATATATAGTATCCCCGTACCAACCAGAACTACAGCATATGATTATACCAGTAATTCTCAATTGTCTAGCATCCCGTACCAACCAGTACTACAGTATATGTATTAATACCAGTAATTCTCAATATTATATAGTATTCTTGTACCAACCAGAACTACAGTAATAGTATTAATACCAGTAATTCTTAATATTATATAGTATCCCTGTACCAACCAGAACTCAGTATATGTATAAATACCAGTAATTCTCAATATTTATCAGTAGTATCCCCGTATGCTATATAATATTGAGAATTACTGGTATTAATACATATACTGCAATTTTAGTTTGCTCCAGGGATAATTTCCAATTGCCATTTGGAATTAGGAAGGAATTTTTCCCCCCCCCACCCTCTTTTAGCTGTTTTTTTTTTGGATATTCTGTAAGAATATTAAAGGGCATGTCCACCCCACAAAACTATAATCCCCCCAACTACTGCCCCACCATGTGTGTAGTTTAATCCTTACCTCACATCCCAGCTCCATAGGGTTCTCCTGTAGTCCCCCCCCAAAGTCCCAAAAAATGACTACCAGGAGGCTACATATAGTCCATTAGGACACTGCCTGCAGCTGGCCTCAGGTAGATTTTTGCCATGCGTACTGCAGCCCTTCTCCCCCCTCCCTCCCCCTCCCTCTCCCTCCCTCTCCCTCCCTCTCCCTCCCGTTCTACTATCCCTCCCCCTAGCATAAAACCCCTTCAGTAATGATTTCCCCCATGTCTCCCAGCCCCAACCGCATATTTTTTTTTTTTAGAAAGCTCCCCAAACTCTTACTTACCTCTCCTCTTTCCTCCGGCGAAGTGAGCTGCCGGCAGCCGCGTCTGTGATTGGCTGCCACTCAGCCAATCACAGACGCGGCTGCCGGTCCCCGCCTCTGCTTGCATTTCCTTGCAACAGAGGGCCAGGAGCGCGGCGGAGGATCGAGGGAGGTAAGTAGAGTTTGGGCCTTTCTAAAAAAAAATATAGCGGTTGGGGCTGGGAGCCCAGGGGGATCTTATATGAAAAATAAATTTTAGGGTGGACATAGCCTTTAATTCCCATGTATGGTTCTGTGATCGATTCATTTCCAATTTATAATCAATAGTTTTTTCTAAGAAGTCAATTGGAATCTAAAAACCCTTTGAATCAATTATTAAATCAACCGTGTTTGGTTAGCTTATGGTTACTGGCATCATACTTAGCAAACCATGCTGCAAACAATAAACCAGGATCCCAAACACCTAAGGGGACCTCCAAACCAATGATTTTTAATGGTGAATATTTGAAATGGGGCCCCCATGCAGTGTTTGTATAGGGGCCCCACATATCCGGCCCTGGTGCTTAGTTTTTGAAGTTTTTTGTTAATGATTTGCTCCTCAGATGGATTTCTAAATTGTTCATTAGGATAATGTAAGACTCAGTCCATTTATCCCTTAACGTTTTTTATTGATATATTTATTATTATATATATAGTAGCCTACTGATGTTACAACCACTGGAGCTTTAACATAAAACTGTTATACAACCTATACAGTGTAACTGCATGCCAGGATGTTATATAAAAGATAATTGCTTGCCTATTGGCAATCATTTTGTGTGGGTAAATTACTTTCAACCGACCGCTAATTAATTTGGCAAGCATAAATTTTATGTGGTGTGGCATCTGAATTGTGGCTTCTGGGGACATTGTTTGTCAATAATTCAATTTGATTGATTGCTGTACTATTAATGTAGGGGTTATGCGTCATGTATATATGTGATGATATATGATAGCTATAAACTGATTATAACTGATGACATAGCTAAACACTGATTACAACTGATGACACTGCTTATAACTGATGACCTAGCTAAACACTGGTTATAACTGATGACCTAGCTAAACACTGATTATAACTGATGACCTAGCTAAACACTGGTTATAACTGATGACCTAGCTAAACACTGGTTATAACTGATGACCTAGCTAAACACTGGTATAACTGATGACATAGCTGAACACTGGTTATAACTGATGACATAGCTAAACACACTGCTTATAACTGATGACATAGCTAAACACTGCTTATAACTGATGACATAGTTAAACACTGAATATAACTGATGACATAGCTAAACACTGGTTATAACTGATGACAGCCAAACACTGGTTATACTGATGACCTAGTTAAACACTGAATATAACTGATGACCTAGTTAAACACTGATATAACTGATGACATAGCTAAACACTGATTATACTGATGACATAGCTAAACACTGGTTATAACATATTTTCAGATTTGGAGTTGTAAACATTTGGGTTTAGTTCTCCTTTAGGGCTAGGCCCTCCTCTAGATAGCTAAACAAAACTGGTTATAACTGATGACATAGCTAAACACTGATTTAAACTGATGACATAGCAAACACTGGTTATAACTGATTTTCAGATTCTGGAGTGTAAACATTTGGGTTTAGTTCTCCTTTAGGGCTAGGCCCTCTCTAGATAGCTAAACAAACACTGGTTATAAACTGATGACATAGCTAAACACTGATATAACTGATGACATAGCTAAACACGGTTATATATAATGATATTTTTAGATTCTGGAGGTGAAACATTTGGGTTTAGTTCTCCTTTAGGGCTAGGCCCCACTAGCGTGTTTTGGATTGTGATTTGCGACTCGATTGCAATAGTGGGAGTGCAGGCATATGCACTGTGGGAGTGGGCCACACATAACACCATTTTGGGTCTGCATCGCATGCGCCCGATAGGGTCAAGTTGTGGAAGTGCCCACAATCACGCATCATTGCGATCGTGCCCTCAAGTAGGGGCCTATCCCTTAAAGTCCGGTGCTACCAACGGGTATGTATACAAGTATATAATGTAGAGAGATGAAAGGGCCACTCCAGCGACTTCTTTTCAACCTTTATTGGGATAAATAAAAACATTTCGGTCTTCACTCTATGACCTTATCAAGCTTAAGCTTTTATACAGATAGACCAAAGGCTATTCACAATGTCCCCTCCCCCAAACTGCATTTGTGTTTCCTTAAATTTAAATGCATGTTTCCTGACACAAATGCATCCTGCGTGCATGTAAAATTGCACCAAAGTGTTTTCCTTATAGGTAATTAAAGGAAAAATTGGTCTATATTTTTTATTGAAAGAAAAGTCTAAAACAGACTTTAGAATGGATCAAAGAGATCTAAGCCATAATAAATCAATTAACTGTGAACTGAAATGAATGAAGATTCTGATTACATAACTGTTTATGTATATTTTAACAATGACAGGCGCTCCGATAATGCAAGATTATGGTATTGCAAGTGCATGCCGATGAGGGATTTATCAGCTCTGGGAGTTATATATAAACCAGAGTACCCGCGTTGCCCGGGTTTTCTAAAGATCCGGCCAAACCTGCATCCAAAATTCAGCTTTCTAACCTGACCCACAAATCTGGTAACTTCAGGTGCGCAACACAATGCAGGATTCTAGAGCAGATCTCATCCCCAATTACTACCTCACGACATTTGGGGGGCTATTGTTGTGCAATAATGGGATATTGCAAAATGTCCAAATTTTAGGGCAAAAAATGTTGGTATTTACCTAAAAAATAAATTAATGTGAGTGTGTTTGTACCGAGTTGCTAAAGGGGAAGTTGATATGATACGCTTTAAAGCGTATCACATCACTTCCCCTTAATTGTATCACACCAACTACCCTTTTTAAGGCTTATCACACCAACTTCCCCTTAAAGACATATCACATAATTTTCCCTTTAGATGTATCACTCCACTTTCCGTATTAACTAATACGTGTACACCAAAACCCCGCTTTGTTGTAAAGCAAGATTATAACTGATGACATAGCTAAACACTGGTTATAACTGATATTTTCAGATTCTGGAGTGTAAACATTTGGGTTTAGTTCTCCTTTAGGGCTAGGCCCTCTCTAGATAGCTAAACAAACACTGGTTATAACTGATGACATAGCTAAACACTGATTATAACTGATGACATAGCTAAACACTGGTTATAACTGATATTTTTAGATTCTGGAGTGTAAACATTTGGGTTTAGTTCTCCTTTAGGGCTAGGCCCCACTAGCGTGTTTTGGATTGTGATTTGCGACTCGATTGCAATAGTGGGAGTGCAGGCATATGCACTGTGGGAGTGGCCCCACTACATGCGCTATCGGAACGCATGCAAACACCATTTTGGGTCTGCATCGCATGCGCCCCGATAGGGTCAAGTTGTGGAAGTGCCCACAATCACGCATCATTGCGATCGTGCCCTCAAGTAGGGGCCTATCCCTTAAAGTCCGGTGCTACCAACGGGTATGTATACAAGTATATAATGTAGAGAGATGAAAGGGCCACTCCAGCGACTTCTTTTCAAACCTTTATTGGGTAAATTAAAAACATTTCGGTCTTCACTCTATGACCTTTATCAAGCTTAAGCTTTTATACAGATAGACCAAAGGCTATTCACACTGTCCCCCTCCCCCAAACTGCATTTGTGTTTCCTTAAATTTAAATGCATGTTTCCTGACACAAATGCATCCTGCAGTGCATGTAAAATTGCACCAAAGTGTTTTCCTTATAGGTAATTAAAGGAAAAAATTGGTCTATTTTTTGAAATGAAAAGTCTAAAACAGACTTTAGAATGGATCAAAGAGATCTAAGCCATAATAAATCAATTAACTGTGAACTAGAAATGAATGAAGATTCTGATTATATAACTGTTTATGTAATTTTTTAACAATGACAGGCGCTCCGATAATGCAAGATTATGGTATTGCAAGTGCATGCCGATGAGGGATTTATCAGCTCTGGGAGTTATTATAATAAACCAGCAGAGTACCCGTCGTTGCCCGGGTTTTCTAAAGATCCGGCCCAAACCTGCATCCAAAATTCAGCTTTCTAACCTGACCCACAAATCTGGTTAACTTCAGGGTGCGCAACACAATGCAGGATTCTAGAGCAGATCTCATCCCCAATTAACATACCTCACGACATTTGGGGGGCTATTGTTGTGCAATAATGGGATATTGCAAAATGTCCAAATTTTAGGGCAAAAAATGTTGGTATTTACCCTAAAAAATAAATTAATGTGAGGTGTTGTACCGAGTTGCTAAAGGGGAAGTTGATATGATACGCTTTAAAGCGTATCACATCAACTTCCCCTTTAATGTGTATCACACCAACTACCCTTTTTAAGGCTTATCACACCAACTTCCCCTTTAAGACATATCACATAAATTTTCCCTTTAAGATGTATCACTCCAACTTTCCCTTTAACGTGTATCACACCAACCTCCGCTTTAAAGCATATCACATCAACTACCCCTTTAAGGCGTATCACACCAACTTCCCCTTTACTGCGTAGCACACCAACTTTCCCTTTAACGCATATTGCATCAACTACCCCTTTAACATGTATCACACCAATTTTCCCTTTAACATATTATACCAACTTACAGTCCAGAAAACACTCCAGCTCACAGGTGTTGGCTTTATGCCAGACAACTTGTTAGGTGCAATCCCCCTGCCCTCTACTCCAAGGGCCAGACAATTCTATAGCACAAGAAAGGATAGGGGAGCACACTACTGTGGTGAATCCAAAATTTTGTTTATTGAAATAACTACAACGTTTCGGGATGCCCCCTGTCCCTTCCTGAGGAAGGGACAGGGTGTCCCGAAACATTGTAGCTGTTTCAATAAACAAAATTTTGGATTCACCACAGTAGTGTGCTCCCGTATCCTTTCTTGTGCTATAGAATTACACCAACTTACCCTTTAAGGCATATCGCACCAACTTCCACTTTAGCGCATATTGCATCAACTTCCCCTTTAGCGAGAATCGCGTCAACTTCCCCTTTAGCAGGAATTGCATCAACTTTCTGAAACTGTGATCTCCATTGGTAACTGCCTGCCCAACCCCCAGTACAAGAGACTTATCTTGGATTGGTCAGTTTTACCTCTCAATCTTGACTCTGGGCGAACCACAAGTGAGTGGAGGTGACTGGGTGTGTGGTCAAATGTGGTCAAATGACATTGCTACACCACATGGTCTGCTGCTCCTCATTATTGACAGCTCTATCCTCCTATCACAGCAACAAAATGAAGTAACGCATTCTACTGCCCTGAACAATCTGTGATATTTGGAAGGTGTGCAATTAACTTGATTCACTTGATTTACCACCAGATGGCAGCACACAGGTTAATTAACTTAAAAAATGTTGAAAAAAGGGGGTACAGAGGCATTTTTAAAAGTTGTAAAGTAGCCTATGCTTTCCCCCAGGTCCTTATACATAAGTGTACCAAGGTAGTGTATTATAAGAAATAATACGGTACCTACAGTGTAATATACGGATTTATTTCACTTTCTATGCCCTGCTGCCTCATGCTTTTATATGGTCATGGAACTCCTCCATGGCGTAACATTTTATTACACAGTAGGTAGCGTATTATCCCTTATGTATCAAACTTTCTATCTGTGACCTGGCCAATACTTTTTTTTTATCCTGTAGTACACTATAGGTACATTTGAGTGTACCACTGAAAGGATTATCTAGCAGGTTTATTCTCAATCATATTCCCTTTGTCTCTTGTATCTTTCCTGTATTTTTATTTATCATTGTACCTAATGAGCATGCCTATAGCTGAAAAATGAAGGCCATAGAAACTTCCAACATTTCGAGATGAATATATTGAGTGCTGCATGTGGAGACTGGAGAATAGTTAATATAGTGAATAATTCACCCCCAACTGTAAATTTATAAGGATATAAGAAGCCCCCGAGGAGTTCCGTGACCATATAAAAGCACGAGGCTGCAGGCCGAGTACCTTATATACAGGGCACGGAACTCCAAGGTGACTCCTAATAGCCCTTTAATTTACAGTTCAGGTGCATTATTTATTATAACCTACCCCTTTGTGGCTTCTGGTTTCCTTCCTGGAACTGTAAGATTATAAGGCTATAATCTTACAGTTCCTCCCATAGAAATCCACTACAGGGGTAGGTTATACGGTGTTATGGTTAAAGTGCATCATTTCTAGTCTTCAAGCCTAAAGTTTATTTTGTTTCCACTGTAATTCCCCTTTAATATTTGAATGTCTAATTTTTCCTCTTAATAAATGCAATTCATTTAGTATTAAGTTTCCTTGTGGCACCTTTTGTGATGTTTCCCAGTGGCCCTCCAAGTCCCCATTTCTAATATTGTTTGGGAGGGTAACATATGGAGGGTCAGTGTCACCAAAAGAGATAGGTTTGTTTAATTAAAGGACAACTAAGCCTAAATAATCTATAATTATAACTTTAATAATATAGTTAACCATACATATTTGTCCACAGGTGTGTACAGCAAAATGATGCCCAATATGTTGTTGCTTTACCTAAAACTGATTATGTCTGTTTAGTGACCTGGACCATTAAGACGAAATGAGAGATTGTTAACTTTATAGAACTCTGTACATTTAACTCAGGAGACAGATAATGTGCTGAATAGGTAATGCTATGATTGGCTAACTGCAGTCACATGTTATAAAACAGGCAATCTAAAAGAAAACAATCTCCAACACAGCATTAATCAAACATTCATTTATTGGTTTAAACGTCTATTAAAGGTAAACAAATGTGGTTAAATGATAAATTCAGGAAATAATAATGCTCCTGTATTTATTATGGATGGTAAACCCACGTTATTTAATGAGATAGTAGCTCCCTCCTATGCAAACTAACAAATTACACAAGGAATGGAAATGTAACTGTTCAATAAACCTCAGTTCAAAGCTATGTAGTAATCCCATTGAAACCAAGGCAAATGATTCACCTGCAATGCAGCTGTTGTATTTACAGTGTTGATTTCCCCTTTGAGAGACGGATCACAAGAACTCTCAACCCTGTGTGCAAATTCCCATTTAATAAATGTTGTCATGTTCTTACTCTGTAGGCTAAATACATTGTAGCTGTAAATAGAGGAAAACAGGCTGGCAGAATTCATGGAATCGTATTATTTTTATATAATTGGGCTTATTTAAAGGGCAGACCCACCCCCGGAACTTAAAGCTATACTTACCTTCCCCAACCCTGCGATTGTTATACATGTTATACATACCTCCCTTAAAGCTTATGATGCTTACCATTCTCCACTGCAAGAAAGATGGCACCTCACACAGATGGCGGCTTTCTCCTGGATTGCAGCAGACATCATAGCCTAAAGGACTAAAGGCAAGGTCCCATGTGTATTGCACTGTGTTGTCTGTTTTGAGTGCATATACATTAATTTGACACAACCCTCCCATTAGTATAGGAAAATGCAAAGTAGCAGCTCTTCTCTTGCACTGAGCACTTGCACTGAGCATGTCTGAACCGGTGACTGGAAGAAGAGGTGTGGTTAGAACTGAATAGAGGGCTGGACTTAATATTTCTGATTCCAATACCAGTGATACATTTTTTTCAATTAGCAGTTCTAGACTGTAATTGTCATTTCCCATACAGCGAATGTAAATTATTAACCTTAACTTTTTCTTTACACTGGGCGTTGCTTTTTAATGAGCTAAAATGCTCTTTGTGTGTTAAGGCTGACTAACAAAATAGAACTAGCAAAGCAATTACCTATATTAAGGTTGCTCTGGACATGCTAACTTACTATATTTAATTCAGAGGGATTACTACAGTATGTTTGCATTAAAATGAAATTTACCAATAAAAATTCACCTGAAAAGCGCAAGTCAGTTGGGAAGGCGAATGTATCCGGCCTCTGAGCGTTTATTTGTTTTGAAGAGTTCGCATATATTTTTTTATTGTAAACAATGCGAATCAAGGGATAATGTCTCGCATTCTCATTTGCATTTCATTCATTTGTATTATGTTAAGTTTACACTTGTTATTTATTTATTATATTGAAACCAATGTCAAATTCAGGGCAGTGTAATCCGCAGTAAAGGGAAATTGTTTGTGACTAGTTCCTGAATAGCAGCAGTTAATGATTCACAACTGAAACCCAGGTCAAGGGTTAGGACCCACTAACTATGCGCGTTGCATTCCGTTTTGCGAATCGCAATCTAATTTAAAATATAATGGAAATCTCGATAATCAGTTCCCACTGTATAATTTACATTCCGAATCCATGTGACCTGTTTTTTATCTGCATGCGTGCACGGCTTTTGGTCCGTGTGTGTCATGGGACAGACTATAATAATAGTCTATGGGAATGCAAAAAAATGCCGACACGCGGACAAACTGATTTTTTGAGTTTTCTCCAGTGTTTCCTGTTGATTTTCCAAAAACTGCAAACGTACCGGAAACGCGGACACACGCGGACAAATGCAAAAAAAACACATTAACCTACAAATGGACCGGAACGCGGACAAATGCATAGAAAAATGCATGTGTGTTAACCTGCAAAGGGTCCGGAAGGCGGACAAAACATTGTCCTAAACACACTCAAAACAGACCTCACTAGGGATTACCATGCCTGCTTAGTATGCTGAAACTTAAGCCTAATAGAATTAAACAGGCGGACACAAGAGTTGGGTGAATAAAATTGGCCACAGCTTTATTAACACATTTACAACATGTTTTCACACAGGGGACCTCTCTGTTCTTCCTAGCAATTCTTAAAATGGCGCCGGCTCCAACCACATGGCCGCCTTTTATAGGCCCGGTGACGTCATCCGTGACGTCTAAATCCCGCTTCTCGTGAGATCCGGCGCAGCCAATCCGCTTCCGCGCATGACGAATGACGTCACAACTGAAGCGCCGGACCCGCGAGAAGGGGGAGAGAAGACCAGACCCCGATGGCCTACAACTCCCAGCATGCCTGGAGGGACCACCCCCTGCCCGAGGTCAGTCGCCCCGCCCCTAACCCGCCCCGTTACATGCCCCAGAGGGCATGTAACGGCTCAAAACCATAACCATTGGAAGGATGACACTGCCACCAGGAGTTGCTGTAGGCCTACACAGAACTCCGACCGCCACCCAACAAATATAACGCCTGTTCAATTCCATCTTGGAGCCCAGATAGGAAGATGTCTAATCCTATGTCGTTAAGATGAACTCCATCCTGGCGCATAAGTGCCCTATTGTCCCCTTCCAGCTGTCGGTGTCGGACTATCACCCCTCCTTGCGACCTGACAAACCTAGAAATCCTGGTATTCAACACTCTCCTGGCCTTTTCCACTGAACCCACGTCCCTAGCCCCTTGCCACTGAACCCTGGGAACTACCTTTACTACACCTGCACCAGTTGCGATGGGTGCACCGTATTGAAGGCTCTTAAAAGTTTTCATCAGGATTTCTATCCAAAGACGCCACAAACACTTCCCCCAGAAAGACCAGAAATCAAAAAGAACAGAGAACCCAACAAGAGATAGGATCTGGGTCCGATTTTAGTTACGAAATTCCATTGAAACTGATCAGAGTCTCATTGGGTCTCAGAAATTGAGAATTTTCAATAATTCTTGAAAATACGGAACTACTTTCTAGGGTTACCAAATATACGAGGTTACATTAGAGGGTTTCCAAATACACAATATAGGAGGCTACTTTTGATTGTTACCAAATATACAAGGCTACATTCGAGGGTTGCTGAATATAGGAGACTACTTTAGAGGATTGATTTTACTTTTTCTTCTCATGATAAAATATCTAGGTTTTGTTTTTCATGGAAAATGTCAGGTTTTCATTAGTAATGACTGTGATGTGCCATGATGTCATAATTAAAAAAAAAAAATGAAAGAGGAAACTAAAATCCTCCATTTTATGGACATAATAAAGAAAAAAATGTAACAAAAAAAATGGATTCAGGTTTTTTCTCGCATTTCCCAGAGTTAAACATATCCAAGGTTATAACATATGATCTCACACGTGCGTATTTCTCCCTAAAAATTGTATACAGTAATTGATACATACTGTATTGTCTGAGAACACTAATGCAATATATATGTTGAGATTATCATAACATCATGTCTTACCTATATCCCAAGTGACTAAGACTACCACAGCCCTGGTTTCAGCTTCCCATAGGCATATGACCTTCATTAACCCTAATATGTACTTTAGATCATAGTGTTCGCTGAACAGTATAAAGCATCCATAACATATGTCAAACAGAAACAGAACACAGTAGACACAATAGGGTCATTCACAACCTACAGTGATTTATAAGGTGAAATGAGATACAGAGTGATAGGGGAGGGAGTCTAAGGAATATAAGTAGGGAGTGTAGAAAAGTATATCCATGAAATGGAGATAGGATGTGGTAAGAAAAATAAGAGGTGGGGGGAGGGATAATTTAAAGGAGAACTACACCCTAAAAACACATTTCCCCCTTTCTAAAATTTTTTTACCTTAGGTAGATCACCCCCACAAACCTCGTTTTCATTTTTACACAGACAATATGCTGCCAGAAATATTCTACTTACAAAACCACAATCCCTCGCTGGCGCGGTCACACCTCCTCTGCTACTGTAGTGAGCTGGTTACAAGCGCACACAGCAGCTGAGGAGGCTCATTCTGTAACGTCCATCAGCCATTGACTGTGACATCACCATCACATCCGTGACTGATGGCCGTTAGCAGGAAGAAAAGAGGGGCCGTGACGAGAGATCAGGGTTTTGTAAGCAGAATATCTCTGCCTGGGAGCATCTTTGAAATGTCTGAGTAAAATGTAAACAGGGTTTGTGGGGATGATCTACCTAAGGTAAATATTTTCTTAGGAGGGTGGACATGCCCTTTAAAATGCACAGGCCCCTAATCTAATTAAAATGATGTATAACTTTTCTCTTAAAGGGGAACTGTGGTCTCTAAATTAAAGGCCAGTTTCCTACCTTTAAAACGAGCCATCAACCACCTCTCTACGTGCTCCACAGCCCAAGATATACAGAAATGACTGACTAGAAAGTTAATGGGTGGGAGGCTGACATGTGACAATCCTGAGGCTTCTCCTGCACAGTGCCGCCGGCGAGCACAGTCTCAGACTCCCTCAGTGTGTGAGGGAGACAGGAAGTCCCTCCTCCTCTCTGCTGTATGAAGTCCTGCCAGAGAAGGTAGAGGGGGGGGGTCTGAGTAACCCAAGGCACCCACGAGTGGGCGGGGCTTAGTCACCCATGAGTGGGTGGGGCTTAAGCACCCACAAGTGGGCGGGGTCACATAGGGCTGTAAGATAATGGGTCATGGGTTGCCTGCAACTGGAGGGACCATGGGGTTCATGAGTGGGAGGGACCAGAGGGGCTGCAAAGGGGAGGAGGAGACACAGGACAGATTGACCGACAGTTTCAGAGCAGGAAGCAGAAGGTGCAGGGGACCTGGTGATGCTGCTGCCATATCACACTCAAAAATGTAAATATCTTCATAACTATGCAAAATAAACAATGGAAATAAATTGCAAAAATTCTCCGGGCAGCAATTCCTATCAATTTACCTCAATTTACCTAAAGTTATTTTTGGACCACAGTTCTCCTTTAATGTCTTTCCTATATAAAATCAATTATATATATTTTAATACAGAAAGCCCTGTTACTTTCATGTTTACATCCTCAATCCATTTAGACCAGAGGGATACAAAGCAGCTGATTGTAGAATTATTTACCTCTCTCTTCCTGGGTGAATCACATTGAGCATGTCTGAATTCACTGAGCTAGGAGAGGGGCAGTAACTGAAGGACTCTCCATACTGTAATATTTTACTCTGTATCTTTAGTTAGGAATGAATTAAAAAGACAAATTTATTTTGTTTTGATTCACAGTTTTTGGACTGCAAAGCAGAGAATGTGAGGCAGAAAGAAAGTGGGATTATGACAATGAAACACAATGGGGGAGATTTATCCAGATCCCCTTTAGCTTCAGGCAATATTCCTTCCGTGATTTAATATCGCATTAGCACATGTGGGTAAATGCCAAAAGGGATTTACTCGCAGTGTAATTTTAACACTGGCTACCTGCCGACATTAAAATCATGCACTAAAATGAGTTCAAACACTATAATAAATCACGAACACCGGATGCATGGGTGTCTTTTGCATAACCCAAGCATCCGGCGCTAATATGGAGTCATGATAGTGGACTGGTTAGCGCGACTTTTACTCCACTTGGGTACGCAGCGCTGTACATTATAAAATACACAGTATACAAACAAGGGAATAAGTGCAAGCAATTATACAGATAAATAAAAATTAAATACAATTTCATACATAGGTTAAGAATACATATATATGTTTTATGGATAAATCGATATAAGTGCAGCATGTCTTGATACATTAGGAATGAGATCCTTGCCCCGAAGAGCTTACAATCTAAGTGACAAAGGAAGACGATTATGGCTGAAACCAAAAAAAAATCACATGAAATAAGAACAGAGCAGAACATCATAGATTTTTATTATTGACACAGATAGATCACTGTTTTGCTTTCCGAGTAATTAGCAGAATAAGGGCCAATGCTCTGGTGTGGATATTCGAGAAGTTCTATCCTAATCTTCATGCTTCTTAGAATTAATCTCCAAGCAGATAAATTTACTATATTTAACCTTTGCATGCGAGTTTCTATTCAGCAATACCCACCATGAAATCATGACAGTCAGAGACTCTTACGATAGCATTAAAAAATGGCTTCTTATCAAATACGACCTAAAAATGTAAAGCTTAGAAAACTATCACATTGTGGCATAAATATTTAATCTCTCATCCTACAACAATAAAATAATGTTGTTTTATAGGTCACGCTACCGAGAATGTATTAGAAATCCCCATCGATATATAGACACCAACATCTAGACTAGGCAGAAGGCAAAGCAAAGAAGAAAGAGATATATCATGTTGGGTAAATTTAAAGCTTTTAAAAAAAAAAATCAGATTAATACAGATCCCCCCCCCCCCCGTGAAAAGGGAATAAACTATTTGTACCCAACTACTTGGCTGAATCAAGCCAAATAAAAAACCCATTATTCGAATGTAGAACTGTATATAGGCAAAACTCCAAAACTGGCCCCTTTAGTATCTCCGTTTTGTACAATATGTAAAGTGTGGACGTAATAATAAGTAAAACAATGCACATTTTACTTATTTGGAGGTATCTGTTGTTAGTCTACTTGTATATTGATAAATCCGAGTTTCAAAACAAACCGCGGATCCAACGGATTTTTCAAAATTTTCAAAACTCTGAACTTTTCCTCAAAAATAAGAAATTAAAACTTCCATTTGAAAAAAAATTGTAAATTTCTATTAAGAAATCAGAATTGTCTATGGAAAAATGTAAAAAATTCCAATTCAATCGGATTTTCTGACTCAATGGGTTTTGCGAAACGCTATCGGAATGAAACTCAGTCATCTCTATATATTACAATAAAAAGCCTCAGTGAAAGTCTCAGGTACAGGACAAAATATTAATACGATCTTGGCATCAAAAACAGACCCCCCCCCCATCCCCCCGGAGAGAAATAAAAACCCTGGGGCACTTACACTATTAACATGACAATATATAACATGACATATACAAAAGGTTAGACTAGGAGAACTGAATAAAGTATAACTGTATTATATGAGATGTCTTAAAGGACAACTACCGGTATACTGTAAAAATTAACTTTTTAAAAATTAAAAGCACCTGGGGCAAAGAGATAGGATTGATTATTCCCACCTCCCAATATTGTTTTGTTGAGGAGTAGAGATGTCCGAACTTCGCAAAATCCGGTCCGCTCGAGGATCCGCGAATTTTCGAAAAAATCCGAAAATTCGAAAATCCGCGAGCGGACCCGTTAAAATTAAAAATACCCTTGAAATAACAAGATTTTTCGTATTTTCGAAAATTTTCGAAATTACGAGTTTTCACGTATTTTCGGGAATTTTCGAAATTACGAGTTTTCATGTATTTTCGAAAATATGTATTTTCGAAAATACAAGTAATCCTCGTAATTTTGAATATTTTCGAAAATACGTATGTTAGGAATTAAGAGAAACCCTTGTATTTTCGAAAATTTTCGAAAATACATGTTTTCCCGTATTTTCCGGAAATTTTCGAAAATACGTGAAAACTCGTAATTTCGAAAATTTTCGAAAATACGAAAAATCCGCGAATCGGACGTTCGGAAGGCGGAAAATCCGGAAAAATCCGCCGTTCGCGAACGGGATAAATCCGCGGCGGATCCGGGTTCGGATCCGCGAACCGGCCATCCCTATTGAGGAGCTACAGCGCATAAAGTTTTCATCTGCCAGGTTATGGCCCGGGGCCATTCAATATTAAAGATATTGCTGAAGCATACAGGAAGACTGTCAGAAGCAGTTTTCTTTGTTCCTGCTGGTAAAAACACCAATCCTACCTCCCTGCCTCAGGTACTTTTTATTTTAATGTTTTTATTAAAAACTCTATACGCACTATAGTTTCCCTTTAATAAGGCTTCAAATGGTCTTTGTTGTAACAATCGCACCTGGTTGTATAAACTCTGCAACTTTTAAACTGCTTTTTTGGAGCTACACTGGGATCCAGAACTAGATTTTGATAACAGAGACCATTTGAGGCCTTATTATCATTTCTTATATAGTATGGTTATACTTTATTCGAAAAGATACAGTATTGTAGCTGCGCTGAAAGGATGTAACACTGTCAAATCATTGCAATATCTGTGAAAGCTATAAAACACAAAAATTCAAATTCATGGGAATAGATATATACACACCATCGGAAAGAAAGAGGGATGTATAAGCTGGACTATAGAGACTAAAAAAACTAGGTGGATCCTTTGTTAAGAGGACTTAATAAGGATATCGATCTACGGAGCTTCATATAAATACCGTATATACTCGAGTATAAACCGAGATTTTTAGGTCTAAAAAAGACCTTAAAAATCTGTCCTCGGTTTATACTCGGGTCATACACAAAATAGACCCGAAAATCTGTTTAAAAAATACACCGGCAAAGTTTTACCTCACATCTGCCGACACTGCACTGTAATTTCCAGCAAGGAGACATGTATTTACAAAAAGGAGACCAGGAGCGTGTAGGAGTGGAGACCGGAGCAGTCTGAAGCAACGGAGAGAGCAGAGGCGCAGGCACGTTGGACACGCAAGTTACGCACGCATGTTACGCGCGCTTTGCTTACCGGTAAATCAGAGCGTGCGTAACATGCGTGCGTAACTTGGTGTCCAACGTGCCTGCGCCTCTGCTCTCTCCGTTGCTTCAGACTGCTCCGGTCTCCACTCCTACACGCTCCTGGTCTCCTTTTTGTAAATACATGTCTCCTTGCTGGAAATTACAGTGCAGTGTCGGCAGTGTCATGGAACAGAACAGTCTCCCAGGATGGAACAAACGTCTCCCAGTCAGCCTTTACCTACGGTACATCATTACCTACCGGTAATGCAATGGGTTTGTGGGTGGGTAGGTAGGTGGGGGGGGGGGGGGTTTGAAGGGGGGTGGTGTGGGTGGCACTCTATTTAATTATTAAAATTTATTACTATAATTATGGTATCAGCCCTATAATAAGGAGGATATAATCTTATGTTTAGGGTGGACTTTTAAGTCTACCTACTTTATGCAGTAGGTGGGTGGGAGGAAAGGGGGGTGGCTGGGTGGCACACATCTGAAATGCCATGGAATCATTTTTGCTAATTACAGATTTGAATTAGTGGTCATATTTCCTACCCTCGGTTTATACTCGAGTCAATCAATTTTACTCGATTTTTATTGTAAAAATAGGTACCTCGGTTTATACTCGGGTCGGTTTATACTCGAGTATATACGGTAATAAAATAATAGACTATGGTCTAATGTAAAAAGAAAAGGGGTCTCCCCTTTATGATGATAAGAAGGGTCCCCCCCTTTATGATGATAAGAAGGGTCCCCCCCTTCTTTGAAATGATGAAACATAAAAACAACTAAGCTTAAAAAAAGAACTAAGTGTAAAGTAAAGCGTTATATAAGTATACATCTTAAGAGACTAAGAAATGAAGGCTGGAAGGATTAATGAATTCTGAATAATTGATTCAAATAATGGTTTTTAATTTAATGGTTCTTAATTAACTGATTTTTAATAATAACTTTTAAGTAATTGATTTTATGTTTGTAATGGAAATAATATATGTTTTATACCGGGTTGGTTCATGGGGGATAAAACTCTTGTTTATTGAGACTAAGATAGAAATATGTAAATAGGTGATACTTAATTATTATGTGATAAGGCAAAGTAATCCCCTAGAATTAGCGCCAAAGAGGAATAAATTTGAGGAGGATGGATATGTTAATAGTGGAGTTCAGCACCTTGGAGAGCTACTGAGAGACAGGGAGGGAAAATGCAGCGAAAGGTGGAGGCACCAGAACGATAGGATGGGGTAGGAGGGACGTAACGAGCAGAGCCGGGTGGAACGCAAGTGACACGCAGAGAGGTGAGGAGGCGCGTAAATGAACAGGGGGCAGGGGGGAGTGCGAACTTTTGCACAAAGTACCTGGGAGCAGGTTTTTATGGTGATTTTATTAGGTGGTTTTTACTAAGCACTGTATAAGCTCTTTTTTATCATCATTTTTGTTGGACCTCGCACATGTTTGGATTTTAATGTGTATGAATAAATCTGTGTCTTCGAAGTCTGTGAACATGTAAGTCTTTGATTTTATATGGTATAAGTATCAGTGTATTTTATAGATAAGAATGCTTTCATTTGGTTTTATCTTCTGGGTGAGAGGAGGACAGCGCAGCTACAATACTGTATCTTTTTATCTTCTAAAGTGGAACGCTGTAGTTAAGCAGCAGACCTTCAACCAGTAAACACACCCCTTACACCACAAGCACAAAGGATACAAACATTTAACTTATACTTTATTCAGTTCTCCTGGTTTATTCTTTTGATGTAGTGTACAGTTATGGGTTGGGTAAGAGTGGGATATGTTGTCCCTTGGATTTTACTTTAATGATGTGATTATAGAAGGTATAATTCCATGAAATAAAGTTATTTAGTGGTATTAGTAACGTTGTATATGGTCCTGTAATTGGTGAGAATGGAATCATAGTCTGTGATGGTAAAATACTATAGAAAAGACCCAACCAGTAGTGTCTACAAAGAATGTAAGATGAACTCTAATAAATATCCCTATTGTTTGCAATGCAATGCAGGCCTAGCTGAAGATTAGCACTTGGGCATTATTTAAAGTTAGACTAGAATTGAGTGATCTCCAGTTCCCTAAGGCAGGGATTCTCAAACGGCGTGCCTCCAGATGTTTGAAATCTACAAATTCCAGCATTCCTTAACTACAGACAGAAGCAAGGGAATGTTGGGAATTATAATTTTCAAATATTTGGAGGCACACCGTTTGATAATCCTTGCCCTAAGGTTAGGGAAAAATGAATAGTCCAGGGTGCAAGAAAAATCCTTCAACTGTATCCATCAACTGTAGACTCTTTGGGACAGGGCCTTATGTTTCACGGATAAGCTTATTGTAAAGGGCTTTGTAATATGTTCAGTTGAAGTTAAATGCTGGAGATTTATAAGAATACAGACAGACACAATGATGCAGGACATAGAGTTTACCACCTGGCCAGGAATTTTGAGTTTGTAGGTATACTGTAATGTTAGCACCTTTTAACTCTTAAAGGGCAACTAAGTGACCCCGGACGAGAACCTAAACCACAGGTCCTCATCCCTGGGCCTTACCTATTTACTAAGAACTAGCCCTGTAAAGTTGGCTTCATGAAGCTCAACATATCAAATGACATTATAACGTTTCTTACTATATACGTAACAGGACCAATAAAAATTCAGATAAAGCTAGAAGGCTCGTGACACGAAAATAAAACCTTTTCTTTTACTATTATTCCGCTGTTCAATGCCCACAAACTATTTTTGCTCTCTCTCTAAGCACACTAGTTGAAATATAAAGTGTGAAATCTAACAAATGTTAAACTGCTCAAACAAAAAAAGCAAAGAAGGCAAAGAACTCCTTTATTTAACATCCCCGTTGAGGTTATAGGTTTTTAGTCATAATACCATTAATTCCAACACAGATGGAAGGAATTTGCATAAAAGGCTTTTATAGACAATAAAAAGACTTTTTTGAGAAATCTATCTCCTTTTAGGTGGTGACAAATAAATCATGGGGTGACAAAAACCATTATAACATCTAGAAAGGAATAAAAATGTGAACGTTGCCTTTGAAAGAAAATTGCAACATTTTCGTTGAAAATGCAGCCACGTAAGCTAGAAATAATGCTTGAATAATGTATGCCAATAACAGGATCAACCATTTGTAATGTTTCCTTTATGATGTTTTTTGTTAAGTGAGTGACTGAAATGAATTTAGAGTGGAACAAACTCGTCCTAGTTTAAGAGTCAACAACAGTTGGAATTTTATTCATTTGCTTGTCTTGGTGGCAGAGCATTGCGTGGTATTCTGAATGAGTCAATACAGTATCCATACAGAGGGCTGCAGTACTGGAAGTTCTAGTAAAATCAGAGGTTAAAGAAACCACAAGTAATGGAAGTTAAAGAACCACGAGTATTTTGATGGCTTTATCCTCCAAAACTTGATTCTGGAATGTTCTGGGCAAATTGTTCTTAATTCTTACACTTCTTCGCTTTGTGATAAGTTCGCTAACACAATGGGCTCAACAAATTGGTGTCCAGGACACTCGAGGACAATTTAACCAGACTTGGATGAGTCAGTTCCCACAGAGATAGTGTAGCTTCTGATACATATTAAAGTATAGTGTAGTTTATATACTTTACTTAAAATATACTTAAAGGCACAGCATTTCTTTATAAGGAAGATATTAAATAGAGATGGATTTCAAACTTGAACCCAAAACCGGTTCCAAATTGGGTTTTACTGATTTAAACAGACTCAGACTTTTTGGATCTTTCAAATTTTTCAAAATCTTATCGCTTTGATCATGATTGAACAAACTTGATTTGATTTTTGAAATTTATTAAATTTGTGGAAACGATTGTGAACCCTCGATTATCGAGGATTTTCCAATGCCTTAACCCTCGATTCCATATACAAGGGAGAAATACCAAATTTGTTAACCCTCAATTCCGTGTATAAAAGGTTTACCAAATTTGTGAACCCTCGAATATGGGATGATTATAGAATGTGGAATGCGGAAGCTGGAAAGTATTGTGTGTGTGAAGGAAGTTGTATTTTTTTCAAGTTCTGGCTGTTTTTTTTCTTACCAATAGATAACCGTATATATGAAATATATATATATACATGCAATGCATGGAGCTTGTGATGTATGCCCCATTTAATTCAACTGGATTTTATAAGAACTTTTCTAACTATTTTTCCCCATTGACTTTAATAGGTCAGTTTTCAAACTATTGAACTTTTAATTCGAAAATAAACCGACCTTTAGGAAGTTTGACCATCTCTAATGTAGAGATGGACTCGAACCCAAGTTCCTGCCGAACTATTCGAGTTCAAACGGACTCTGACTTCTCCAACTATCCCGGATCCGGATTTTCGATATTTTCTGGACTTTCGATAATTATCGTATGTTCAAACGTTCGAGGCATGCGAATATGCGAGTAAAATATCTATTATAACAATACACGAGTAAATATCGAATTCTCGAATCTGTGAGTAAAATGTCTATTATACCAATACGCGAGTAAATATCGAATTCTCGAATCTGGGAGTAAAATTTCTATTATACCTATACATGAGTAAATATTGAATTCTCGAATCCGCGAGTAAAATGTCTATTATACCTATACGCGGGTAAATATCGAATTCTCGAATCCGCGAGTAAAATGTCTATTATACCAATACACGAGTAAATATCGAATTCTCGAATCTGCGAGTAAAATTTCTATTATACCTATATGCGAGTAAATACCGAATCCTCGAATCCGTAAGTAAAATGTCTTCTATACCTATACGCGGGTAAATATCGAATTCTCGAATCCGCAAGTAAAATGTCTATTATACCAATATGCAAGTAAATATCGAATTCTCGAATCTGCGAGTAAAATTTCTATTATACCTATATGCAAGTAAATACCGAATTCTCGAGTCCGTGAGTAAAATGTCTATTATACCTATACGCGGGTAAATACCGAATTCTCGAATCTGCGAGTAAAATGTCTATTATACCAATACACGAGTAAATCTCGAATCCGTGAGTAAAATGTCTATTATACCTATACGCGACTAAATATATAATTCTCGAATCCGCAAGTAAAATGTCTATTATACCAATATGCGAGTAAATATTGAATTCTCGAATCCGCAAGTCGTTCATGGGATAATTATCGAATGTTTGAACGCGAGAGCTCGAAAGTAGCGCGTGGTAGAGTAAAATCGTGTTTTCGAAAGTCCTGGATATTCGAACATGTTCCCCAGACCATTTCCCAGGTCCCACAGCTATTAACATTGTATATATACCTAGAGCAGAACACAGTGCACCAAAGCGATTCTATTGGATGTATATATTCATACAGCAGAACACAGAGCACCAAAGTGATTCTATTGGATGTATATATTCATACAGCAGAACACAGCCCACCAAAGTGATTCTATTGGATGTATATGTTCATACAGCAGAACACAGCACACCAAAGCGATTCTATTGGATGTATATATTCATACAGCAGAACACAGCACACCAAAGAGATTCTATTGGATGTATATATTCATACAACAGAACACAGCGCACCAAAGCGATTCTATTGGATGTATATATTCATACAACAGAACACAGCGCACCAAAGCGATTCTATTGGATGTATATATTCATATAGCAGAACACAGCGCACCAAAGCGATTCTATTGGATGTATATATTCATACAGCAGAACACAGAGCACCAAAGTGATTCTATTGGATGTATATATTCATACAACAGAACACTGTGCACCAAAGGGATTCTATTGGATGTATATATTCATAGAACAGAACACAGTGCACCAAAGCGATTCTATTGGATGTATATATTTATATAGCAGAACACAGTGCACCAAAGTGATTCTATTGGATGTATATATTCATAGAAAAGAACACAGAGCACCAAAGCGATTCTATTGGATGTATATATTCATATAGCAGAACACAGTGCACCAAAATGATTCTATTGGATGTATATATTCATACAGCAGAAAACACAGAGCAGCACCAAAGGATTATTGGATGTATATATTCATACAGCAGAACAACAGCGCACCAAAGTGATTCTATTGGATGTTATATATTCATACAGCAGAACACAGGCACCAAAGTGATTCTATTGGATGTATATATTCATACAGCAGAACAAAGAGCACCAAAGTGATTCTATGGATGTATATATTCATAAGCAGAACACAAGCACCCAAAGCGATTCTATTGGATGTATATATTCATAAGCAGAACACAGGCACCAAAGTGATTCTATTGGATGTAATATTCTACAGCAGAACACAGCGCACCAAAGTGATTCTATTGGATGTATATATTCATACAGCAGAAAACAGCGCACCAAAGTGATTCATTGGATGTATATATTCATACAGCAGCACAGAGCCACCAAAGTGATTCTATTGGATGTATATATTCATACAGCAGAACACAGCGCAACAAAGTGATTCTATTGGATGTATTATTCATACAGCAGACAAAGAGCACCAAGTGATTCTATTGGATGTATATTTCATATAGCAGAACACAGAGCACCAAAGCGTTATTGGATGATATATATCATAGAGCAGAACACAGTGCACCAAAGTAGATTCTATTGGATGTATATATTCATACAGCAGAACAAAGCGCACCAAAGTGATTCTATTGGATGTATATATTCATATAGCAGAACACAGAGCACCAAAGCGATTCTATTGGATGTATATATTCATACAGCAGAACAAGAGCACCAAAGCGATTCTATTGGATGTATATATTCATACAGCAGAACACAGGCACCAAAGCGATTCTATTGGATGTATATATTCATACAGCAGAACACAGCGCACCAAAGTGATTCTATTGGATGTATATATTCATACAGCAGAAACAGAGCCACAAGTGATTCT